>DWEJ01001702.1:0-12555 GCA_018245835.1 Mysoria sejanus stolli | reverse complement strand
CTTCTTCGTCATTCTTTCATCAGACATTCTCTCAACATGTCCGAACCAACGGAGCATGCCCTTTCTCATTTTTACACATAGCATTAGCTGCATACTTAATTTTATTGGAATTTCTTAGTTTAATATCACGATTATGAAATTTTTCTTTAATAATAAACGTCATACTAACGAGTAATAAAATAAATACTGATATTAGAAAATTATTCCAAAAACCGTAAAAGTAATGAAATTTACCGGTATATAATTTTATTTAGCACTGAAATTTTTTTCGGTTGATTCTAGCACATAAATACAAATTGATTTGCCTAAGCCCTGTTAAAAAATTCGCAACAGTGTACGACATGCGCTCCTGGTACAAAATACCATAACTCCAGCCTGGTAAATATGTATACATACTTATTATATTATTAATACTGTAAAACTATCTAGCAAATGAAATAAAATATTACCAAATAAAACAAAACTAAGTTAAAAGGCGATATAATTATTATCAGATTGTATACTCAATAGATAATATTTACAATTAAAATACCAATACTTAATTTAAAATTAATCAAATATATGACTTTTCAGTTTACAGCATGATTATGATTTTTCAGTTTACAACATGTCCAACCCTATAAATCTGACCACTGCATTCGTAATTCACTAATTTTATCGTAAAACTTTTCACTGAATTTATATGTAAAAGATGAACGTTTAAGTAAATTTCATACACGAAACTCTCATACACAGTATGAATAATTCCGTAAGTTACTCTTTAAGAGTAACGAAAATTGATTATCTGTATAAAGTATTGACAAAACAATCCTTATTTTTAAATATTCGCCTATTAATTAAACATATATTTCGTAGGAATTTAAATCCTTAATGTTATATTCCTAATTTGATCACACTTACTCAACCGAGGCGCCGGTCAGTCAGCTGCACTGTTAAATAAAAACTGCTTTAAATTTAAATTAATTTCACTATGTAACGTACACGCAAATTGTTCCAATTCTTCCCAAGAGTTTCAGCTAGAAAAGTTGTTAAGTAAATGTTCACAATGTGGGGCTGTGTAAGGAGTCGTCCTTCACATGCCGAACGCGGTTCACGACTGCCGCGCCTGCCGGCAGGAGTGCGGTGCTGAGGACTCGTGCAAAGGGTCCTTCCTGGCTTTATACATAATCCCATTATATATAAATCCAGCTATTAGAGTAACATTTGAAGCGAAATGAAAAAAATTACGGAAATAATGCATGAAACCTAAACGCTTCAGTAATACTTTGAAGGTAAACTTATTTCCATGTCGTTTACCCCGTCCCAATTACCGAAGTAGTCAGATGTTTTAAAATTTCATTGCAAACGGGAGTAGCTAATTGGCAACAAGTCTTGTAATGTTTATTTATGTTTCATTCGTTACTATTTCTTGTCATGCTAAAGTTTTTTATTCCCGAACAATTTAATTTAACCCTATAACTGCAATCGTATTGTCCCGCTTTGTGAATATTCACTAAATATTTTTCATCATTATTCCTCGTCTCTTTTGCTTAATTAAGCATCCTACGTGCCATTTGATTGCGCGCTTAATTACTTAACACGGACTGAAAAGGAGATTTGAATTAAGAACAAGCATTCTTTTATTTATATCTTCCTCTTACTTGAAAGATCCTATTAAGGCAAAGGATGGGTATTGTTATCAACGTATTCAGAACTACATCAAGTTTTCGTAAAATATTTTAGTACCGTCAAAGTAAATTTGTTATGATATATGTATTTCGATACATTACAAGGAAAATAAACTAAACGTGTATTTAAATATGTGGGATTGTGAGTGCTTTTTCATTTTATATTAACATAATTTTTTATATTTATTTGCATTTCGTGTGGTATTCTAACCATTTAAACATGCTGGATGCTAGTGATAGTTTGTCTGAGCCTGTCGCTATTTGGGTCTGCGTTTCTGAACACAGGTATACATGGTATGCATTCACAAAATTGTGGTTTTAAAATAATCTCGTACATACCCAATAGTTCTCCATAATGTCTTTTAACGCTTATGACGTCTCGCTAGAAATAGGGAAGTCGGTATCTACACTTGGCCAACGTAATGAACTACGGATTAATCGTCCGACACGTACGTGCCATATTATTGGTATCCATGCAATACCTTGTAACGATCTGATTATTAAAAATATGCAAGTGAAGCAGAACAGATGGTTCAATTTTGCGATATATGAGTCGTGGTAGCGGCTCAGTTCGCGTGACGCACGATATTACCTTAATTTGTTCGTAAAATATAACTATAAATGTTGGCCAAAATCATTTTGAACTAAATGCTTTTGATAGAAAATTAGACATCGATTTCGATCGCGTCTATTAAAGACAAAAAAATATATAAAAAATACTTTAATACATAGCACATTTACATTGCCCGAGGTTGGGTTATGCACGCGACGATCAGGCATTTTTTTTCCTAACTCCGCCCGCAGCGCACAGGACCGTACCGCAGTATTTTAACTTAAAATATTTGTCTAATTTACATAATTCTGATGGCATATTTTATCTACTGTGAATATTAAAAGCGATAAAAGTATTTATGAGAATCAATTTGTAAGTGCAAAATTCGTTATTAAATTTTAAATTTTATTGTGTTTATGGATCACCATTATCATAATAATGGTTTACAGATAAAATATAGATATACTCGAACATGTGTTGTTGCATCTGCAACATATAATCTTATTTTTCTAAAAAATAATCTTATTTTTCCACCACAAATTATATTCGTGTAACTCTTACAGTTATTGCGGCGCATGCCAAAACAGCTCACAAACGACTAGTTTCTTTCCGACTTAATTAACAGTTATAATAATACTTTGACCAATTTACGTAATACATATTTGTTCATGCATTATAGCCTATATGTTATTCTAATGTATGAGCTACATTGCAGTATTTTTTTTTCATCCATGCAATACTTTTTACATGAAAGAGTAACATTTTAATTCACAAAAAAATCTCACATTTATAATTTTGGTACGTTTTTCCGGGTAGTACTCATTAGCTAAGACGCGGTTTATTCAGCGTGAGTCCCGATCCTGTCGAAATTCCATGACAAATATTCGGCCTATTACCTATCTATCATCTATCATCCAATGAAAATATCTCTAAGATCGGCTCAAAAATTAGACCGGATAAAAAGAAAGATTGACACATTTTGTAAAATGTTTGTGCGTTAGTATCTTAATAATTATAAGCACTTCAGATAACACTGCGTTAGTATCTTAATAATTATAAGCACTTCAGAAAACACTACGCAAACCTCAGACTTTTCTATTTTTTTATACATATTTGTCTTATGTACATTTTTTGGCCTAGGATTAATTACAGAAAATTGTAACAGAAAAATATTCGTTCGCGCACAGAAAGAAAGTTTCAACGTTTTGATATATTTGTATCACTGGTTAAGGTTGTAAATTGAATGGAACAGAAAGGGCAAATTGTATGAAGTTGCTATTTTCCGAATAATTTATGCAATTCAAACTATCCAGTTTACAACAAATTTACGGGAAATTTTATTTAGAACTGTTACCTTATATGTTCAACGCTCCAATAAAATACAGCCAACAAATAAAATATGGACATAAAAGGACTTCTAGGCAAGAAACGAAAGGAAAATAGCATTCGGAAAGGAAGATGTCCAGGTCTGTGACTTAATGAGAATGGTAGTCTCAAATTACAAAGAGCTAGAGTGATGCTATGCAAAGTAAGCCTCACTACAGCATTGGATGGATTAATGAATAAAAAAAACTTTAACCTAAACAACCCTATCAAGTTCAAGTTTGTAATATTACCAGCTGATTATTGCGTATACTATATCTACACGTGTTCACAACTTGTTTTCTCTAGGATATCGTCTTCCCTATACGATGTGTAGCCATGGGAGATGAAGAGTACCAAACTTAAACGCCCCAGACTACTGCCGCCATACTTCTGACCGGACTGATTCTAAATTGCGTTTTCGATTTATTTTGCACCGAACGATTTAAGAATACATCATTATCTGAACGAAATACAAACGTGTTCTGCATTCCTCTGCCTACCTCTTCGGGGATTACAGGCGTGAATTTAAGTATTACGTATATATATATACAAACATCATATTCAAACAATTTCAGATTCAATATTGTTAATCCGTATATATAACATTATATAAAGGTATCTCGTATCGTTATCCAAACGAATTAACCGTACTAAATGAAAAAACGTCAGTTAAATGATAAGTAAAAATAAGCATTTCTGTCTGATCTCGAAACATTATTATTTCGGATATTTTTTTTCTAATGTCAGCTGCATGACGAGAATAAATCATAATTGCAGAAAAATTTCAAAACAATTTACAACAAAATTACGTACATAATTTAGACATATGTTTCACTACATACATTTCCAACTTCCGTCTTTGGGCAGTGTTTTCACAGTATCTATCTCTCAAGTCTCTCATTGTTGGGAATCATGATCAGTTTTCAGAGTAATGGCTGTCAAATTGATATGCCCAGGGTGCAATATTTCACATTAATTTAGTAGCATACCAATGACGAAATTTTCTCACGCACAAACATTTCCTTGAAAAATAGCTCGTGTCCTTATAATACACATATTTTAAGTAAAGAATAAAATGAATTGTTAGCGCTTGTGTGATCGGTTGGCTAAGCGAAGCGACAACGGACACTGTCGGCTTTTAGATGTGTGATTAGTGGTATGAAGTTTTCCGGGACACATTGAATGTTCGGTCCCAGTGTCATTATGGAATAGCTGTTGTTAAATCTGTTCAGAGGCTTTAAGGGTGTTTTATAAACATTGGATTAACTGAAATATAAAAAAAGGTTGCAAGCAACCAATTAAATTTACACGGAATCAACAGCTCCGAAATATGTTTAACCGATAATGGACGTTCCTTTATAGGTTTTAACGCTTAAAATAAATAATATGTGAATGCCTTTAATCAAAGGTTACGTTATAAACTTGTTATCTTACGAGAACTGTATATGTACAAAGACATATATACCTATAGGTATAGATTTATACATGTTCATGTTTCGATCCCACGAAGTTGTATAAGAAAACAATGAGCAAAAATTACAATCGTCAAATAATTACATAACTATATTATGAAATACGTATATTCATATCGGTATCTGTTTATCATGACCCTATTGTATTTAGATATTTATTCAGAATGAGTATTCGAGGTGTTAATTCAATAGCATAGCAATTCAGTTTCATTTTGGACAACGCACTTGAAAGTTTACACAATCACCTACACTGAAACATATACTGTATCCATATCCATAGAGGAGACTAATTATATCTTGTTATAATTTAATTCCAAAAACATAATGACCGTAATTTTTTAAAGTAACTCATTTACGCTCTCGGCCGTGGAAGTTAAATATAAAAATAGGAATATCCCGAGCAGGGATGTCTAATGGGTATACTTAATCAGACGACGCCGTGTTCCATCCCCTTCACAAAATATATACATACATATATATCCATATATTATGCGGCGATCTTCCTGGATAGTGTTTTAGACATTATGATAATCAAAACGTCAGTTTATGAACCGAAGTAGCACAAGTATAGACAAAGTTTATACCTTTTTGTGAAGGCATTTCTTTTAATAAGCTATCTATACCTATTGTTTGAATGTTGAACTCATAAATCAATTCAGTCATAGCCCAAATATCGCTGAGATCGTCGGTATTACATGATATAACACGACTCATCACGATTATCTCAATAAACGCTCCGGGGATGCAAAATGTCACCTTATCAGTGAAAGAATTAAGTTCCCTAACTAGGAGCCTCTTTAAAAACAATCGAATTTGGCGAGATTAAGAAGCGAATGGGAATGTTGATCCGCTAGTGTTCATAGGTACTTCTATTCGATTACACATGTGTCCCAAGTTCGGCTATATGAATGTGCGTATCACACATTTCAAGCTGACAGAAATCTATACTAATGCGATCAACACAACGGCTTCGCGCGCCGACGCGCTTGGCGGAGAACGTTGTTGCATCGGCTTGTACGAAATCCTTCAATATGCACGCGTACCGTCTAACAGTACAGACTCACTATGACAAATAATCATCTAAGAAAGAATAAGATGCTGATAAGGACAAGCCTGTAACATGCGGCACTACCGCACGGTTGGCGTTTTTGCGGAGTCGCTTAAAAGTTGGCCACATGGTAAAACAAAGAGGAAGATTGTTTTAAAAATGACAGTGTTTAAATTTTCTTAGATTTGCTATAACACGTTATGTATTAGGTGGTTAAAAATTATATTAAAAACGCCATTGCCTGTTCGTATGCCGTTTCAGAATCTGAAGTTCATGCCATTAAGTATTAAAACAAGCATTCCCAACTTCGTAAATGATTTTTTAAATTTTAAATTTGACTATGTATTAAATCACCATCGAAATTGTTTTCAATCGCCTCGTGGCTCTTGATTTGGTTATTGGAACCACAAGTTCATTCTATCGACTCTGAAACCGGCTTTTAGTCATTACTAGGTCAGTCTAGTCATATATATTATATTTTTATTCATGTAAACTTCTATGCCCCAGGAGTATGATATAGTGGACCACAGGAAACGAACTAAAAAGTATAATTTGAAATTATTCAAACGCAAACGGACTGAAAGGAGTTTTGTAAACAAGCGAAACGTATCCGTTAGTTTTCTAGGAACTCTACCAGGAACACAGTCTACTTAATATGTTTGCAGGGTCTATGATATCTTAAGTCGTAATCTTTTTAGATTAATCAAAACAATAAATTCAAACATTATTCATTTGACAAAGTGACATCGTGATAGCATATTTTATAAACCTGATTATTAAGTCATTAAAGTTGTACAATTATATAGAAGACATCATATCATAGGTACGCTCTATTAGCCCTCATAGCCGTCATCACCGTATCACCAATATTTTTAGGGATTCACTATAGGACATAAGTCAGAGAAGATATTAATAAGAAAGGTAAAGCTATAGTTTATCATAGTTTAACATAGAAACAATTACAGACAACCCTAGTATGCAAGTTTCCTTACCAAGTTTTCCTCTAGATGTTTAGGATTCAAAAATTTCCGTAACATTATATAATAACAGAATTTTAAACCAAAATCTCCGATCTGGAGACTGAAATCAAAATCTCTAGAATACCATTGCTATTATTGCTACACTTAATATACCATTACTGAACATGTGCTTTGTTGATGATCATGACAAATTTTTAGAAGCATTTTGTTCTTTGTAGACCTTTGTGAGTAGTCTCAGAGTTCGCCGAGAAACTTAGACACTTAAAATAGACACCATTATGACGCAACTTTATTTCGTATTGCAGGTTTAACCTACATGAGAGTACCGAAACGGACTGGAAGTGTCCCTAATCTGGTTGCGCAACGTTTTATTTTCTGTATACATTTAGAAATAAATCCAAAGTGCTATTTAGTCACGACTTGAATTTGTATATAAATTCTCACTACTTACAAATACATATGACTGCTATTTATTATCAGTCAGTCGAATAAGTAAAGGCAATACGTAAAAGTAAGTTAAGGCAACATTGGAATACAGTTTGAAAAACAATAATCCCTATTTCCACTATCCTGTCTAGAGCAGATTTTACTTAATTGCATTACAAAAAGGTTGAGCTTAGAAATGGTGCTTTACCATTATAGTTTTCAATGAAGGCGTTCATAACTCCAACACATGCAATTCGTATTAGTACGTTTTCATATCGTAAAGTGCATTATTCATGATTTTATATAGATTTTTTTAGTATCAATAGCATTTCCATAGACGGAATAAATGTTTAAAATACATTATTCCTTTTCCAATAAAATTTATCATTACTTGGGTATTATGAAAATCTTTGAAATGTACCGCCGGTGCAAGAGCCGCCCGCAAGGGATACGCAGATTCATTGGCTCATGCGCGCGAAATGTGCTAGGTGGCATCATGCAGGGGGTGCAGTGTGAATGCATACAGGAACGAGTGCACCTGTCTGCAACGGACACAAGTGCTTCTCGAACAACTTTACGATATATGTTTAAACAGCCGAGCATTCTAATCTAGCGAATTTAATTATTATTGCAAGCCTGCAAGCCTTTACAGCTTGCAAGCCTGTTTCAAGATTCGATTTTGAGCTCTGAAGCTGTTGTTACGTTACATGAACTCTCATTCATCTAAAAATTGAATTACCCTACAAATTCAACTATAAATTGAGTTTCTCCCATAGAATTAATAATTTCTAGGTAATATTAGAAATTTTATCACTTCGATCATCTATCGTAAAACTATAACAATACAAATTTATCGTCAAGAATATATATTTGTTTCCTCCTGACACCAGTTGGCATTATTTCGGTATCTTTCCTATACATATGCTATAATTGAAAATTATATTAAATAATCCAATGTGTTCCTGAATAATGTTTCTTTCCGATTATTTAGTGTTTTAGTGTGTGTAGCTACTTTATAATTATGTCAAATATAAAACAAACTTTAGATTTTTTATAGGGTAAAGGCCTAGGCAATGATATTGTCTGATAAGGTCGCTACCTTATCAGACAATATCATTGCTTTCCATTTAAATTAAACTTTTCCATACGTAGTAGATACTACTTTATATTTTACTAATCAGAAAGAGTGTCACGTGGACACAATGCTTCAAGTTCTTTTGTTATTTTATTCTCTTTGTTTCATTTACACCTGAAACATTTTAAAATATCCGTCGTTGGTATTTTGCTGAGTAAATAAAACCCTTAAATAATCAGGGAGCGAAGTTAAAATAAAAAATGAAAAGCAGTTGAAATGAAAAACTTAAATTGGTTGTAATTTTAATTACTTTCCAAGTACAAAAACACACTTCACACAAAAAGAAACCAATTCTTATGATACAATAAAATACTATAAATCTAATCATTACTAAATATTTGCTTAAAATATATACATCTACGAATTATCAAAGACCTTCAATACAATTTTCTAACCGAAACGCTGTTTCATACGTTTTTGCAGATGTGACATTTAATATATATATCAAGCTTCAGCGACCCAACAACTTGTGACGATATAGTGATATTGTCTAATGTGGCAAAATAACATCTTTTGCAAATACTAATCTACCTAGTAATACTAAGAAGCGATTTCTCTATTACTTAATTAAATCATGATTTAATATTAACTAATCTCAAACGGCACCGTTATTCATGCATTAAAGCAACACGTTAATGCGATTGCTTAATCGTTAAAATGTTTTATTATTATTTACATCTGTATAATATCAAAATAACCAAAAAATATTTTATCAGATTAAAAAATCAGGCGGTAATAATTTCGTTTGTGTAAGTACAATGTATTGGGTAATGATGTTAATGTCTTAAAATAAGTTACAGCTACGGTGTTTGTATTTAAAGGTAAAATGTATTGCCGTAAAGTAGGAGCGCTATTAATAACATGAATGGAACCTTTTCAATTGACGGGAATATTTATAAGACGTCGAATTCTTTTCAAATATTTCTCACGAATATTTTGTTAACCGATATTTCTAAGCTCCAGTTGCGTATTTACAGTTCAGAAATTATTAGGTGGTAATATAAATATTCTAGAGAAAAGTAAATTTCCATTTTGAGAGTTACTAAAATATTAATTAACGTATAGATGGTATTAAGGACATTTTTTATTTGATACCGTTTTATATAGAATCAAATGGTGTTTAATTTTCGTACGTGTTCGTCATTACCATTATGAAACCATCTTTTCACTGTTGGACGTGGATCTCCTTCCAGAATGAAAAGATTTGTAAGTACTTGTTATTTATAATAAAAAAATGTTAGTAATACGCACTAAATCAAACAAGCTCATGCAATTCTAAGAATATGACCACGAAAACTATGAAGCTATCGATCTGATAAATATTAAACTCTATATATTCTTTACTTAAATATTTACAGGTGTGTCTAAATACGAACATGTTTAAAATTCGAAAAATAAAGTAAAGTTCGAAAAATAATAGTACTGGTATACTGCGGAAAAATTTTGAAACAACATGCGTTTTCTCCGAATACCTCGCAATTTGAACTTAATTCCATTTTAATACGGCTCCTATTTCCGTACTGTATGCACCATAACCTTACGCCAGGCGATAAATAACTTTGGTCGTAACGACTTAATAATGAAAAGTTACAAGTACATGGATGTTGGCCGCGTATCGTAAATACATGACAATAGAGTTGCTTTTCAGATGCACCCCACCACGTTGCCGGTCGTTGTAATATAGCACCAAAGCACATAGAATGCAATGCGCAGAATCAAAATGCACCGGTATAGATGCAACGTTATTCCTAATGGGATAAGGTTGGATAGGAAACGCTGGAGACTATTAGATCATGTGGGTACCCCACCCCGTAAACCCCTTCGACGGACACGGCCGCGTAAGTGCCATTGAACCACACCCATGGCCAAATGCAAAACAAACAACGTACTCTACGAATACTAGGTCGTACGCACCACGTGCGATCTACTGAACGTTATGTTTAGTGTTTGCTACCTAGCGTGTATTTTTGGTGTTTGTTATCACAGTTGCGGGTGTAGCGAGTGCCGGTAAGACGCCGTCGGCGGACTGCTGGTACGATCGCGACGGCTTAAGGCGCCGACTGCGCCCTCGGACGCTCTCTTTGAAACTGAACTCTCAGAATTTTTACTATACCAAGCGAGGTTAGGTCGGGCCCGTAGCGCCGCGTGTGCGGTTTCGCACAGGCGCGGCGTTTGTCGTCAACGATCGATGCGGGCAACGACCTTGCAACGCTCTGTGGGTATGGTATTATGCTGATGCCACAGACACCATCATAATTACCGCCAATATTTTTGACTCCATAGGTACATGAGTGAAACCGACGACACGAGGTAGCGCAGTGCTAGTGATGCGAGACATTTTAAAAGAATTCAGAATACGAAAATAATACTGAAACGAAAGTGTGTACACTTCCTAAGAACGCGGCGAAATATTTAGTGAAACATAAATGTATACGCTGAATTAAAGTAGGTTAAGAGCGAATACGGCAACCCGTATAAAAACAAAATATCATGACACAGATCAAATTAACGAACCAAATATGAAGGAAAAACGAATAAAACGAATGACAAAACGGCCAGCAAAATTTCACAAGGTCTGCAATCACAGTACTCCGCACAATTTTCCGAGAACCGAGCGAGAGTTTTCATTACAAATCCGTTTACCGCATGAAACTCAATACGTTTAATTCGAACAAGATGTTTTTCAACGACATAACTTTAGACCCTAACGGAAATATGAACATAACATTTTCTAATTCAAAACAGGTCATTTGCACATGAAAAAGTAAATCAATTATTTCTTTAAAAACATCATTTTTTATTTCAATAACATTTGAAATTATAAATCATAGTTATAGTTATATGTAGTTATATTTACATTAAATTACATTAACTTAATTTACATTAAATTAAATTACATTACATTACATAGTTATGGTTACATTTAAAAAATGCCTAACACTGCTTCCATATTACACTCTTACCAAGGATGAGCTATACCAAAGGATAAACATAATCTCCCTCTTATCTTTATCGCGTAAGTACGGAATTACATTCACGGGTATTTTGTTATGATGCTAAATAAATACGAGTAAACGAGCAAATAATACTGATCAGTGAAATGTATCACTCGAACAGGCTTAATAACTTAAATTGCATTAAATTATTTCCTTACTTACATAGCGCTACAATCCGTATGCAACGAAATATGTGTGTAGATATTTCGTTAGTAATATAGGATCACGATATGTTGAACTGTATAGTTCAACATATACGTGATCCTAAATTAGTAAATGTTATTAAGAACATATATTAATGAACAAACAAACAGTATTATTATAATAACTTGTAAATGTAAATATGTATGTTTGGATCACATTATTGTTCCACGCAAAATATAATCGACGCCAGATACGAGTACAAACACTGTCGTTTGTCAACAATGTCTTTCTGTTGGAATAAAAGAAAACGCCTCCACTGGGAATGTTTGTTTAATCGTAGTAAGCGTACGAATAAACAGAGATTTTATTTATTTGTACAAATTTCTTACTGTTACTCATTTTGATATCAATAGCTTCGAACAATTCATGACGTAAATTTTAATGCTAGTTAACACTGCAACCTCGATATGTAGGTATAATATTTCTACAACTTAAGAATATATCATGTGAAATCCTGCACACCTTAAAAGTTGTCGTGTATAAATGATTTAAGTCCAAAATGCAAGTTGCAATATATTGCAATTTAAGCATAATGAAACAGTGTAATGTAAACGTAGCTTCACGCCTATAATCTCCGAAGAGGTAGGCAGACGAATGCAGAACACTTGCACATTTCACCAGTTACGTTTACGTCCCACTGCGAAATAGGTGGTGAGCCTATTGCCATACACCGGGCACATATCCAGACTTCCAAATACTACTAAAAAAT
>DWEJ01001701.1:0-12555 GCA_018245835.1 Mysoria sejanus stolli | reverse complement strand
CCAACAGTGTATTGCAATAGGCTGATGATGATAGTCATATCCATATTATTCAGTTTATCTGTCTAGCTATCAATGGGCAAATACTGTGAATTGGAGATCAGATCTTAGCTGTGGCTTTTAACCCTTCTCATTTTAAGAGAAGACGCCTATCCAACTGTTGAACAATGAAGGGGTTATTGATGGAGCCGACGAACTGTTACTTCGAAAATACCGAAATTCAGCTATCAACAACTAAGTATCTAAATAGCATTTACGCTAATAATTCTCTAAGATACATATTAAAAAAACTTTACATAATTCCTGTAATCTCCGAAGGGCAAGCGAATGAGAATTGATATTCCAATTTTTATTAAAAACACTAGTATTTATTATCTGTAGTACGAATGCAAAACACATTGTAGATTATCTTTGCCAGTTTTATGATATCAAGCGCGGTTAGTGCGTCAAAAGTACTATGTATAAAAACATATAAAGTTCCGCGTAAAGACAATCTCACATGAGCTACTGTTTCCGGCAATTAAGTATTCGACTTTTCCAAAGTATTATTCGGAATGTAAGCTATATTGATTTCGAATGAGTTTTTTTAATATTAAATTCCGCTAGTTTACTTGATTATTAGTACATAACGCCGTCAAGTTCAAAAATAAACGTAACATCCTCCTTTTAATAGCCGTAGGAGACACAGGAGTGTAGTACATGCCTACGTTTCACCGGTTACGTCTATATCCCACTATCGAATAGGCGGTGAGCCTATTGTTATAAACATAACATCGACTGATATGTCAACATTGTTATAAGTAATGCGTTTATGTCGTAGTATATCTGTCTACCCCGAACAACTTATATATAGCTATTCTATAGCAACAGATGTCTAGCTGCCTTTATATTTAAAATCTGATTTTTAAAGTGTCCGATGCATGGCAATAGGCTCACCACCTATTCCAAAGTGGGACGTAAACGTAACCGGTGAAACGTGGAGGTGTTCTGCATTCCTCTGCCTACCTCTACGGGGATTGCAGATCTGAAGGTACGTTTAATTTTTAACTTGATAATTTGTTCCATTTTGCAGTCCTTTTAAACGTCACGTGACACGCAAAATCAATTGCATTTCTACGTTACGTACCCTTAACGATGCGGTGAACGAAATTCTCAATATCAAGGCACAATAGACATCTACCTGTCATTACCTTTACTGAACTTTGATTCGGGTCTGACGTTTTCCGATTGACTGTAGATTTATCATTAGCTATTGAATATTACTGAACGATACTTATTCATACATCAAGTTTTGACTGCATACCTAAAATACCCAAATTACACTTATGTATATAAATTTTAATTTAGAAGACTGTGTCGTAGGTCTAGTGAATGCAAGCGCGACCGCCACATGAGGTACTGGGTTCAAATACCAGGTCATGTACGGTTGAATATTTTTATTTTAAAATTTAAAATACAGGCTTACCATTTATTGTATGATGGGACATAAACGTAACTGAGGAAACATGAAAACGTACTTCACAACTCTATCTACGTGTTCAGGATTTACGTTACGTTTATATTTACTATTATTACTATTGGTATTATTATTATTATCTCATGTCCTTGTTTTTATTACATTAATTAACTTACATCATATATGTGACAGGCTACAACATGATACACATCGTTATCATGTTAATTGCCATAAGTAGATACCGTTCCTTCCACAACAAAACAAATTTAATAAATCCCACTGCTGGGCAAAGCGTCCTATACCTTCGCGCCCTTAACCAACACTGCGTCATAGTAACAACAAAGTTCGATGTTTGCTTAAACATTTACATATTGCATAACTAATGAACTAACCCTTTTCAAAATCGCTTAATATTCCGTGTTTTACACATTGGATATTTTATCTCGTTCTATCATATTTCCATTGTGCCGTGGCGGAAAGAGACAAAACAACAAGAGCTCAGGCGTAAAGCGTTTTTGGTTTGTTTAACGGCGTATGATAAAGTCTGTCAGGTATATTAACATACATATGTCTGACATGCGCGTATGAAGATAATGAGTTTGGAAGAAGTCACTCAGGATTGAGATATTTGTCATCCAGTGTGCTGTCTACCCCATATGGTAGCTGTCGTGACGTTTTAATTATAATAATAACTTAACATATACGCAGCTAAGTACGTATATTTGGTTTTTTACATACATTTGGTTTCTGAAAATGTTAACTACATACTTTACTTTTTCATAATTATCAATTCCTTTATAATTGTTCTGTCGGACGTAAGTCTCAACATGAGTAGGGTTAACACTATAGTCCGCTGTTCTAGCCAAGAACGGGTTGAGAAACACTAATTTTTAAATAGGTACATACCTATTTCTGGTTCGTTTATTGCTCTCTCTGTGCGGCATTAAATATTATTATGTACTAGCTTACACGACAAACGTTCTACCATAGAAATTATCCCTTATTAATATTTTAATATTAAATAAAAAATAAACGACCTATTGTGCGCTTGAATCCTTTAAAAGTTTGAAAAACGAACGACGCGACGGTTAAATTATTTGAATATTCTTCATACAAACAGGGCCTAAAAATGGAAGGTGCGATAAGAAAGATAAAAATATGATGTCATAAGCACATACGTTTTGATGCCAATAAAAAAATACAAAAAAAATTCGTTGTATTTTTTTTATATTGAGCAACCCTTATTACTTGGGGGGATAAAGTTTAACTTACTGCTTATTCTCAGCCCTACCAAATATACATAAAAAAAAATCATAAAAACCAGGTAAGCTGTTCCAGATGAGTTAGACCAGTAACACCGTGACACGTAAATATTAATTATTATATTATGTTAAAATACTAAAAAAATCAATATTATTACTCTTAAATAAACGTTCAGATATAATCTGATGACCTACTGAAATAAGGGTCAATGACATGTTACAGGACTAAAATAGATCAGAACATCAGATTTGCATCTGAACATTGAAACAAGTGAATGTAGGTGGACCATATCAGGTCCATAAAGATTGATATACTTGGCCTTCTCTTTTCACTACTTACTCCGTCAAGAACCAGGCGTGATATAATAAGTGCAGTTAAAAGCAACCGAAGGTTATTTATCATATCAGATCATAACTATTTATACGAAACATATATTTCAATACTCCTGAAAAATATATCTAAATATTCACATGTTTTCATCACGTAATATCTTTGTATCTACCACACCCACTAAACTTTACACCTTCATATGTCCACAATAAAGTTTATGCTTTACATTCAACTTTATGCTTTACTTTTATAGAATTTATCAAGAAAAACCTTTTCTTTGTAATGAATTGTATTGGGTGTTACTGCGCACAATCCATTGTTTCCTCAAATAAACTTGCACTATTTTGAACAAATTAGCTAAAGGAAAGAATAAAGAAGACTATGTTTAACAAAGGTGAGAAAAATTGTAGAAGTACGTCAGGTCCGTAGATGTAAAGATTTATGCACTTGATGTACCGCACCTACCCTGTAGAGCTCCATAAGTTATGATATAATAATGGTGGACACGTTATAAAGACAAAGACTATTAAGGTATATACATATAACCATCGTATATCACAATCGCGGGTTGGTATGAAACACTATTAACATATATTACGCATCGCTTTATATTCTTTCGATTCGAAATGTTTACCGGTCTCAAATATTGTTGAAATTTAATCAACCGCCATAGATTTTGACACACCAGAGAAGCACGTTACATTCTTCCACTCAAAACTGACACAAGTGACATGCAAAACAAATCGATACGTCCAATCGCGATTACAAATTTGTTACCTGACGCCGTGGTGGTGGCTACCGTCGCTACCGATATCGTCGAAGTCGATGTCTCGCTCGTCGTAGACATGTCTACTCTGTCCACATTCCGAGTGAGCACAGCCGTGGTCTCCACCGGCTGACCCTCCTCAGGATCTCCTTCGTCTATTAGGGGGCTTGCTGCCGCTGTCAAATCATTCGCGACGATCACGTTGACCGTGGTCAGCGACTCCATGTCCGAATTCTCCCCTTGCACTTGGGAGTTGTCGATGTAAACAGCGGCCGATCTGGCGCCGAGAGTCTCCATCACACTCTCGGCCAGCGATCTGGTTGATAGTTCATCCATGTCGATATCTTGTTTTATATCTATAATAATCTGGTGACGTTTCGTACCACTCCCTGATGGTGTCTGTACCTGGTGCACGCTCACCTGCGCCTCCGTCACGGGCACCATCCGATGCTGGATCACGTGGGTCAACTGACCCTCCAAGTTATCCCTGTTCCCAGCCATTTCAGCCTTTACTCTCCTTCTGTCACCATTCACGACTCGATATCAGACTTATAGAATCAGTCGAGTTGATTACTTTTTAATTATTGCACAGACGTATAACCTAATAAATAACCGGGATCTTCTAATAACTAATGAACACGGCTATCACATCACTCCTTAAATATAATCCTGAACACTGCTGGGTACCGTCCTTGGGCTTCTATTTGTTTAGTTTGGTGCAGCGCGGCTGCATCGAAAGTAGGTCAGGGGTCAATATCCGATTCTTTTTGGTGTGTTGTGCGCTTGGTTGAGTATTGTTGGCAGTGATGGGTTGGTCAGGCTCGGCGTGGCTTACATGGTGTTTCCCGTGTGTTTTGTTTGTGGCTGAGCACTAGAAACACATTGACACGGTGTCCTATATTTGGGAGCGCGGCGGACGCGACGGCCGTCGTAGCCACTGCAAGGCCTACGAGCGTAGCTCTACGCCGACGCGTCGCGTAGGCTAGTCCGTAGCACTTCCGACATACAATCTCAAGATACGTCTCAAGATAATAGGTTTCAGTTACATGACATTGTTGCCATGCTGCAACTTTTATATAATTATATTGTATAAATGTTTAAAGAAAATATTTGTTCCAAGAGACGTTTATATTTGACAATTTAATTGAAACATATTAAATAATTACCAATATACAAACACAATTTAAAGTCACAGACTAAAGGAAATCCTTTTCATTAAAAAATAAAGGAAAAATACATTTATTTTAAACACGAATTCCATACGAAACGTAGAAACAGATTCCACTTCATATACTAACATAAAATCCGTTAATCACTTCACACCAACGAGCATATACGCTAACTTGAACAGACTTATAAGACAACTTATAAGACGTATCTAACGGAATACCAAAATACTTCCTGAATAGCCCACCCAAATCTTCAGACGTAACCCGACTCAGTCATACCGTGTGGGCCCCCCGCAATCGGCGACACGTGCTTACGCATGCGCCAAACCCCCCTTCGGTCATCTCCCTTTATCTCGATATATCTATCTCTGTCTACACGCTTCGATCGTTTGGCTATGACGAAAAAGTATATAATCGGATTTATGTCAGTCCTGTAACGAAATATATTGAAGTGCTGTAACCACTGTAACCGATTTGTAAATAAAAAATATGGGCTGTATTGTCAATAGAGCAATGCAACCCGCAACGGCTCGCGTCCTGGTTTGAGCTCAGCTCTAAATGAGGTCAGGGCTAGACTAAAGATCTGTAACCTGAAAACATTGTCTAGGTTCTACGCGCGGCATTCCTCGCCCTTTTTACGATCCTTTTTATGTTGTAAGTAGCAGTTTATGTTATTATGTACGTACCTGAAGGCCTGGGTCGCTGGAATTAATGCAAGAAACTAACATTGCAATCTTTTCTGTTATCAGGGACTCCTATTTTAAACTGTCGATTCCATTTCATCGCTTTGTCTGTTTAAATAATAACATTTCCACATTGCCTAACAACCGTGCAGCCAAGTTATGCAACATAAATGTTTAAGATGTTAACTCTTCAACAGTCTAACCTTTGGGGAGGATGTAACTATTCCCTAGTTTTGTACTTTTTATTTGTAGATTTCCTTTTATTTTTAACATGCGACATAGTTTTCGTATCCTAGAGTATCGTATCGTAGAGTTCAGTGAAGTATGTAAAACTGTTTTGTGAAATTTCGGAAATAATGAAATTATATATATACTGTCCACTAAATAAATAGAATTATATTATATGGAAACTCCTAATTATTATGTAACGCTTGAGGAAAAGCGTGTTAAGAAGCCGAAGCATGGGGAAATAGATAATAAAAAAATAGGCACAAAAATTCTTTACAAATAAATAATTGAACTATAAACTGTAAATCAATAAAGAGTAACTTTGAAAATATAAAAGGAACATCACTCTTGTAATCCCCAAAGAGAGGTGTGTACACTCCCACGTTACACGAGTTACTTTTACGTTCCACCATGGAGCATGGCGACCAGGGAAAAATAAACATAAATTACCAATACTGTAGTCATTTGAATAATATAATAATAAAACTAGAAAATTCTACATCACTGTTTCACATCTACGCAGAGCCTCGACTCACTTAAAATGTTAATAATCTTCATACAGAAACATCGTTAATTATGTATTACCACGTAATTGGTGTATATTAAATTTATAATCGTTTATTACGTCAACATCCATCAAAACAAGTTACTGATCAAACACCCCTCCGTACGTCAACAGGCATATAATGTTTACGTACGTTTTCGACACAAATCAAGTATTTATATACCTACGGAGTAATTGATGTTTGGGCAAAGATTTTTTCTGTGATTTAATATTTTATTTAACCAACACAAAATAATAATTAGGTTATTGAATATTTTCTTTCATATTAGAGATAGATTTCAGAATGATAAGATGTACTTGTGTAAATTGGAGTTCCACAGGGTATTTTTTTAATATACGGTAGTGTCTCTATTATATATATTAGTGTAATTTATCGTATATCGTGTTAATACATACAAGTATTTATAGTTGGAATAAGAGATATCTAGACAGAATTCAATTTATTTTAAACACCATATAACTCAGACAATAGAAAGGAAGCTGTGAACAGATGAGACCGGTACACGGCATGTTGACACACGAACAACTGCGTTGTTTGTTCCATCTTATGTTTAAGTTATACTGTTAAAGACACTATACTTATGGTTACTATTACTACCCATTACTGGTAATGGTTAAGTTTTCATTGAAAAGAAGAAATTCAACTTTTCCCTCCGATTCACCATTTATGAACGCACATAGCACGTAAAGCCAAGAAATTGGATACATTACATCCTAATATTGAACTTAAAATAATTAAATTTTAAATTTCACGTAACATAACACAAGTGTTGTTCACAGTCCTGTGATTCACCGGCTGTATTATACTCCCCAAGTATAATCCACAGCTGTTGAATTCACGTTTACAATTAAACTTACTTCGATGTTTGTAAAAAAAAAACCGTAACTTCACGCCTGTAATCACCGAAGAGCTGGGCAGAGGAATGCAGAACATTCCCATAATTCCATTCCACTTCGATTTTTATATTGAATAAATTGATACGACATAGAAAAAGAGCGTGATAATAGCTTACAATTTTCCAGATAAAACGTTCTCCAATGCGTGTGATTCATTGATGATGACTTGGTCAGCGTGACGGGCTATGACCGTAAACCTTCATTCTCATAGGAGACCGGTATCTGACGTAGAAACTATAAAAGAGTTACAAAAAGAACAAATATTAAGCATAATTAAAAAATATCACCATGAACTTTTAACTGTAATCAATTAACAGCAGCGAGGGGTCTATCCCCACCAGTCGTCATAGCAACAGGCGTTGCGCAACACGATCCGAGCTTTTATCTATTTTCATTTCAGAGCTTTATAAAGCTTTCATGCACTACCAATTTACTGTTACACAAATTATTTAACTTTACTTCATTTGAGTCACACGTTCGCATTTACATAATAAGTCCATGAGTGAGTGAGTGAGTACATGAGACCTACAAATGACACTTTCCATTAAAGTTTTAATTATTTTAATTAAAGAAGCTAATTAACTAACTAAACTTCGTCAGACACACTTTACATATGTATACTTACATATGTATACTTTACATATGTACGTCACGTGCTCTACAAATTATAAATTCCATTATCTATTTTACTAATTTTAATTACAACCACAGTATTTTAAAACACATTACACATCTGGAATTTAATTATATCAAAGAGAATTAAAAGTGCCTTCTGAACGTCCACAAGTGTATAAGTCTGTCGTAAGGGCTATCGTATCGCGGGGTGGTGTGAGTTCGTAATAAACAATTTTCATTAAACAATTCAGTAACATTAATTAAACATACAATATCTATACTTATAATAAATCTGTACAGAGGTCAATTCGGTACATGAAATATATTTCCTAAATAACTATCAGGGGGTGATTAGGAATCGATACTGATGCCAAATCAGTTTTCAAAACAGTAACAAACATCCATCCATACTTACAATCTTTCGCGTAATTTCAGTTTAATCAGCCGAAAATCTAAAATTTATACAAACTTTCATCCCCTATTTTATCCATTTAGGGGTGGAATTTATCAAAATCCTTTCTTAGCGGATTTCTTTCTTTCCTTTCTACGTCATAACATCTACCTGCATGCCAAATTTCAGCCTGATCCATCCAGTGGTTTGGACCGTGTGTTGATAGATCACTATGTCAGTCAGCCAGTCAGTCGGTCACCTTTGAGTTATATATATTTAGATATTTAGGTTGTGAATGATGACGTCAGTTAAATATGAGTTATTTTAAACATTTCGATTTTTTATTTTTATCCCGTATGGTTCACTGAAGTATACACATTAAATAATAAGTATATCTTAAAACATCACACGAGGCTAACTGATCTCAATTAAACCAAAGCCTGTGCTATGGTTACCGAACGAGCGATAGACGACATATATGCATATAAATATAAAGTCGTAATGAGAATTTCAAAAACATTTTTGTTCTTTTCCTGTTTTATATATCTTCAAATGGGTACTTATGCCATTTTCTTAAAAAATACACAGATACACAGTAAAATACACAGTATAATACACAGTAAAATACACAGACACACACGCACAGGCCCAATATCGCTCAAAGGTGCGACCTTGAGAAAGTCTGCAAAGCGCGCACGTATCCATTGGACTGAAGAAATGAACATACAATTTTATCTAAGGCATTTAATAAGAACAAACAATGCATTATTTAATAAAAAAAATCTAATCATACAAAAAAATACTAAATTAGATGGATTAGTTGGCATTCGTACAATTCTATTTATACAATTATTATTAATAATTATATTCAACAAATAAAGTAAAATATATTCACTGATAACGTCATATAGTTAGCTGCCTCGTTGGTCGAATGGGTGCAACCACGAGTGTTGATCGAGAGGTCTCGGGTTCGATCCGCGGCTCTGAGTCTGGATTTGTACCCGGTGTATTGTTTGATATCATACATCGGGCTCACGCCATAAACCATACTGGTTCGTAAACGTAACAGTCTACCTCTTCGGGTATAACAGGCGTGATGTTAAGTCGTATAATTCCGTAAGGTTCGTAACCATGGAAACAGTATACACGAGCCTACCCAAACACCCTGAAATCTAGACATCTACATTATTCAGCGCCTATCTACGTCCTGCTGCTAATGATACGCAAAAACAACGCCTCGTTCTATGTTTATAAGGTTCAATTTTTAATCACAATTGTTCTCAGAGTTCAAGGTCTCGTATATTGTAGCCAGATATTCGTTTTTAAGGGACGGAGCTAAGGGCTCAATGTTTGGTGTCCGCTGTTGAGTTTAAAAATTAAAAGAAGTTTACTTGATGTCACTTTATGTACAGCAAGATACATACTCTTGCTGGATATTGATATTTTATTATTATTATTATATGACGCTTGATCTGTCACGCAGTAAACATTGAGCGACAAGTAACAAATATTATCTGTAATATTTAATTCCACCGTTGGTCGTGTTGATTGCAGCGCGACTGTTCATCGGGAGGTCCTGGGTTCAAAATCCGGGTCGGGCAGTACGATTTTTTCTAATTTAGATCGTTTAGTAGTGGCTCGGAGTCTCGATATGTGCCTCATGCATGGCAATAGGCTCACCACCTATTCCATAGTAGGACGTAAACATAATTGGTGAAACGTAGGAGTGTACTACATTCCTGAGCCTTCCTCTACGAGGTGTGTATTCGATTAGTACATTTCTACAGGTCTTATAGATATTTTATTCATACGTTATAATCAAATGGTATTATTTCATATTCCTTATAGAATTTCAGCAACAATATTAATTGAACAAGCTCTAACTAATTAAGTAGAATAAATAATTGTAACGCAGATGAAACTAAATTTTGGTTATAAATGTACTGATTCGCGAAATTCATGTTATGCTAAATGAGGCCAGGACTCGCTGGGGCAGCTTATCGATTGACCCTGAAATGTTACCTAGGTCGCTTGGGGCAGCTCTGTACCAAGCTTATACTTATAAAGAGATAGGGTTGCAGTTTGAAAAAAAAATGTACTATATATAAAATTCATATTAGTTCTAGAACTACTAGAACTATACTATAACATAACCATTATTACATTTTGAAAGGTTCGATGTATGTATATATATATATTGCACGTATATCATTATTATACCGTCACGCTACGTGACTGACTGGGTAAGCAGCAATAAACAAAATTAAACAAAAATAATATGCCATCAAACTCTGGTACGAAAACATATGTCTCTAGGCAAGCGATAGTCACGAGAGAAGCTTTTCTTGATGATTCCCCGCCGATCATAAGTAACGGTCATGAAACCGTACAAAGTACCTTAAGCGGCTTCAAATTAACTTAAGGTTTACTAACCACAACTCTATATCTCTATTGATTAAGGTATTACAAAAGCCTTAGTCGTTATGATAAACCTATAATGTTGAAAATGACGCAAAAATAATTTATCCGTTAAAGAGTTGCTCACAACATAGGGGTAGCTGAAGTGCTATTTTTAACCGGAGCGTTAGAAATAGTACTTTACGTACTGCAAAGGGTCCTAAAGAGAACAACGAGATATCAGGAGGAAATCGCTAATGACCATAGTCAGTTAAATTCAATTTAGGTTTATTGGTTGATTTGGCAACGTTGCCTACATATCAAACTATAAAACAACAGACCACGTGACATCGAATTCGGAATTCTTACAAAATATAAAATACAAGGACACACGGTTCGGTTTGTCACACGTCCCAAAGAATCTTTTTTGAAACATTGCCTCAAATCAATAACACTGTCACGTTTTATCACTCTTGCAATCCTCAAAGAGATAAACAGAAGAATGTTATACACATACATACTTCACCAGTTACGTTTACGCACGGACTCCGCGCCCCTACTGGCATTTTAACTAGTCTAGTCAAGTCAGAAAAATTAATAACAACCCGACCCGGGAATTGAACCCAGGATCTCTCGATCGGCTACCCGCTGGCACACATTTGACCATGGAGGCAGTCATCAATAACATTTGTATTTTTCCACACAAGCTTCTCAGTTATACAGTTATCATATCCTAAACTCTATCTAACTTGGCATCTGATTACCGTGTGCGATATCCGAACATTATATCCCAAGATATTTTTTGGCAGACACATACTTCTTTACATACAGTCATGTCAGTTGTGTTGACGAAGCGTAGTCATATAATAAGGTCCATCATCAATACCATAGTCAACCCTAATATCTCTCCAAAGATTACACGAATCTTCTTTCGGGATAGGAACAGTTCAGGCTGTAGTCTGTTTAGGTTTTTTTTTGTTTTTTTTTTAATACCAAAAGTTGACAAACAGGCAAAAGGGCCCCCTGATGGTAAGTGGTCACCGTCGCCTATGGACATTTGCAACACCAACGAAGTGTCTCCAACGCGTTGCTAACCCTGAAGGACTCTCTTAACCCTTTTTTTAAGAAATCCATGTTATATTATCCATATGGGGGAAGTTTGTTCCAGAGTTTCGTTGTTCGGAGCAACAACGAGCGCGAGAAACAAACTGTTGAAGGCTACCTAGTATCCAACTGAGGAGGAGGGATTTTCTCACTACTACGAGTGGCGCTGTAAGAATGGTGGCGTTGGCATCAGATCGAATAGTTCGGAAGAACACTCACCATTATAAAGGCGGTAGAAAATACAGAGAGCAAGTAATATCTCTCCGTAAGCTCAGGTGTTCAAGCCTGTCAGTGATCCTGGGATTATTGATTATTCGAACTGCGCGTCTCTGCACGGAGTCTAGAGGACTAAGCTGGTATTTTCTAGCGCCAGCCCACAGATGCGAGCAGTACTCCATATGGGGCCTAACTTGTGCCTTGTAAAGCAATAGTAATTGTCCCGGTGTAAAGTACCGCTTGGCCTTGTTAAGCACACCAATTTTTCTGGACGCAAGTCTAGCCTTATTCTCTAAGTGTCCCCGAAACTGTACTTCATTCGATACATCAACACCCAGGATACTTACACCTTTATCAATGGTGAGTACAACTTCTAGGAACTTCTGCAAGGATAATGGTTCAACTTCTGCAAGGATAATGGTTGACGATGTAGCGTTAGAACAAGTGGACGAAATTGTATATCTTGGATGCGCTTTCA
>DWEJ01001700.1:0-12555 GCA_018245835.1 Mysoria sejanus stolli | reverse complement strand
TGATTATGTTTACTTACCAACCTCTGTGGCTGTGTATTGGTCTCAGTACAAATCATCGTCAAAAAATGTTTAATGAAGAAAAAAATTGAAATAGTCAATAGGATTTGCTCCTTCAACTTCACCATAAAATTCGTTTGATTTCGTGAAACGAATTTCCTTCATCTCACCAGTTTTAGTCCTTTTAGAGGTTGAACCTGATGCAGAGGGTTGGTTTATCTGGGATTAACTTTGACCTTGGCTGTCTGATACAGTTAGTGAGAACGGCTACAGATCTTAATACTGAACAGTAGATGGCACTGATGGACGTGTCGGAGGACGGCATTCAATATTTAGGTGTTCCTCACTTTCACTCTCTGATGCTGACTCCTCGTCATCAGGCTGGTAGCAATCTTCAGAATTATCGGAATTTAGTGCCGTTTCTATATTACTGTCATGCAAAACAGAAAACAATTGTTTTCGGTGCTTTTTATATCTAAGAGAGCTTTCTCTGTAATTATTGATCGTTATTTGTGCATAAAAAATGAACCGTCAAAGTTACGATAAAAACGTTAAGAAAATTAAAAATTTCTGAAAAACTGATTCTAAGAATTTACTATAACGCGAGATCGTACCGGTGCGTGGATGGCCCCGCGTATGTACATCTCACCACGCAGCCGTGCGGGGATAGCAGCAAACCTGTTAATCAATTCCTCTCGGTTTTTTTTTTATAATATGTAAGTAGCAGACGAGCATGCAGTCCACCTGATGGTAAGTGGTTACTGCCGCCCATGGACATTTGTAATCAACCCCCAATAAGATTAGATTCCTATCTCAAGTGGACGATAGATGCGCCTCTACCCCTGAGGATTAAGCTGGAATGCCTCGAAAAAGTATGTCTCCCTTACCACACCCTTCAAACCAGAACACAGCAGCATTTAACACGGTGTTATAAGGCAGAAATAGATGTGGCGGTGGTGCCGCCAGAATCGAAACACACAGGGTCCTACCACCTTCAAAATATATGTGGAAGCATGTTTTTCTTATATTTTTTGAAAAGGAAATTGCATTCCCCACTGCAATACCCAAAAAGTAAAACACCTTTTTATACCACTTAATGGTTTTCCTGGGTCATGAGTAATAGGACACCATTTGGTCAGAGCGATCAATGCCGGACATGTATCTGTTATAAAGTCCAACTTCTGCTGGTTTCAATCTTGTCTTGCCAAATCTATTTCTCACTTCACAATGGATGGATGAATTTTAGTAGTAATCATCAGGATAGGTCGTTTATCCTTCCACTTGGACACATACAACTTGTCCTTGCGTATCCATATGTTCTCACTTAACTTCAACTTCTTTGTAATCTTTGTAGGATTACCTTTATGATCTGAACGCAAGGTGCCAGTGCAATGAGTTTTTATATCTATCAATTTCTGTGATATATTCAGAGAATTGTAAAAATTTTCCATAAATAGATGATGTCCGCGTAGAAAATATGGGCGCATCAGCTTCATGACAAGTTTTTCTGTCTTAGATTCACTCACTTCCTGTCCTGTGGTTTTCTTTCCAGAGTACATTTTTACATTTAGTATATAGCCATCATATGTCGTGAGTTCATAAAATTTAATGCCATAGCGAGCTTTTTTCAACTTGATATATCGACAGAAGTGCAAACGACCGCGGAACAGAAGTAGCAACTCGTTCAGAGATAGCTCTTCATCAGCATTGTAAATAGGAAAGTTTTGTGTCAACATATCAATGAACTTTACGATCTTACTTTGAGAAGGGTAAGTCCAAGAAATTTCATCATTTCCTCATAGTTTGTTCCACGATATACAGTTTTGCGGCTGTGTCTAGTATGAGGTCTATTAAAATTATATAGAGGGTTCTGTTACAACTGTCTAGGGATGTAACACCTCCCTCTTTTAGAAGAGACTTTGGGGCTGTGGATTCAAAGTCTCTGTAGGTCTAGTTTTTGGTTCTCAATTTAACAGGAATATTTGTAGTTTGGATTTCTTCCAACTCAGTCGTATCGTCTGTTCGTTCTATAGGGGTAGGTTGTGGCGGTATCTTAGCTAATTTTAATTGAAAAGGTCGGTTGCTTCCAGATTTACATGATCTCTTATATACTAGGTATAATAGCATTAGAAACACGATTAACGAAATTACAATTACTAATACTGAATAATGTGTCCCATATCTGATTATATGTGGGCCTTGTTCTTGCTCGCTCTCTAAATTTTGTAAATTATTAAAAATAGAATTAATTCTGGTTTTATGCTGTGAGTTCAAATCATCCCGGTCTATATTGTGTATCTGGACAGGGGATACATTAGTGACAATATTGTTTAATTTAGACAAATTACAACAAGAATCGTTAATTAAAAATTAATTAAATTAGTTAAATTCTTGTTGTCATCGTCATCATCATCATGATGATGATAACAACAAGAATCGTTAATTAGGTTAAAATCGGGAAAATGGTTTATTGGAGAAGTGACATCAATGGTATCTTGATTCGGTATGAATGTAGGTCTCTTGCAATATACAGCACAATTTTTAGGAACACTGAGTATTCCTGTACCTGATATGGTTGTTTCATATAATTTAGAGTTAATACAGTCTATTGATAACTTATTTGGGTCTGATTGTACATAAATCCATTTGTTGTTTGTTAGAGGTTTCCAAATGTCAAGTTTTTCTATTATAATTTTGGTTTGGCACTGTGCTGGTTTCTTAACGATAATTTTTGCTAGTAGTTTACTTTCGTAGGTAAATTTGGCGTCGGTAGAGTACACATTTTCAACATCACAGAAGAAGTTTTCCAGAGTTACAGTTTTACAAATTTCTAAATTTTCGAAAATGCAGTAATGTGATTTGTCTTTGGTCATTGCTATATATTTGTAATCTGGTAAAATGAGGCTGATAGAGCTTGGGTTAGAGGTCTTAAACGATATCAGCAATGCGATGCTGTGAAATAACACATATTCTCTAATGTTTACCAGAGGTACTTACTAAAATAATAGTACACTAATTTAGAAATTCTTAAAAGGAAGTGTATAGACTTAATATCTAAATATACGGACAGCTCAGCCTCAATTCCAGTATGGTTTACGTGTTCAAATATTTGAGCAGTGTTTGATCAACTGATCTTAGTTACTTTTAATATGCCTTTATAACCTCTGATTTCAATTTCATTTGTGTTTTTAGCGTCTCTTTCTCTTGCATAATTGTTCTTGATATAGTTTATTTTCATATTAGTATATTTGGTCATCAGTTTAATTATCTGATCATCAATAAAAAGTTCCAGGGTTCAGGTCCAGGGGTTCCCAATCTTTTGTAACCCGCGGCGCAATACAAGTTTAATATTTTTTAACGACGCCCTGTGGTAGTTAACTATTCGAAAAAAATAGTCGAAAGATATAGGCACCTACAATAATAGTAGTTAGATTGGTTGGTCGTAATTAAAATTAAAACACCACAATATGCAATTTGAATTTGATTATGACTTTTTTTATTATAAAATAATTTAAACGGCAAACAAGAAAGAATTAAAAAAAACAAAAATTAAATACGATATTTACTCAGTAAAATGAATGTGAAGGGTGAGCTTGGTGATCTCCACTCAGTCTTTCTAGGGGCGCATAAGACGTGATACTGCTACTCTCATTTCTCCACATTGATCTACGAGCAATATTTGTTCTTTATCACAGCTCCAGCTGAAAACCCAGCTTTACATAGATGTGATGTAGCAAACGGAATGAAAATTGATGTAGCAAACGGAATGAATGCTTCGAAAGTTAAGCAACTAATACTACCAACTAGGCAGTCAAATTACCTAAACAACTAAACAAGTAATTAAATATACTTTAATTTTATAGTCATTATTTTCTTGACTGCTATGGTATATTTTTAAGCGGTCTGAGATGAATTTCTTCAATAAATAACAAATATACACTTATCTTAACTTCTGTCGTGATCCTGGTACATCGTTGTGATACATTTAACCGTAGTTTAAGAGGCGCGCTTAGGAACGAATATAATTTATTGTTCACCCTTTGGAAGTCGGTGTTGTGGTAAACCAACACTCCAATACTATTATTACGAGTTTGCCGCTTGTCGTAAAGATAAATAAAAGCACTCGTTAATCACGAAGAAGTATATAATGTAATAATAAAATGGCTTTGATACACTGAGTTACAATTGCAAGTCTAACAGTCGCAACTCAAGTCGTCCCTAGCTGTCCGCGTAATAGCGAGGGATTTTTCCTTAGATACCAATGTTGCCAATATTACCAGCTAGTGGCGTTCGGATACGCCACAACCTTAAACATTTAGTTTATTATAATTTCTTTATTTGAAACATTCTGTTTTTTTATTTTAACGTTTGTTAATTACTTAATTTTATTTATTTTATTTGCAACCATAGCTTGTCATTTATTAATTTTATTATTCACAAATAAAACAACCTGAATTTGATTGACTAACTTTATGAACCTTAGTTGATTTAATGATAATATCTTAGAGAACAAATATTATGTGTGTTGAAAATCGGTCAGTAAATCCAGGTTATAAGTTAAAATACATTGTCTTGTTATATTTACGATCAATAGTGTTTTAGATTATAGGGTCGTTAAAAAAAAAAAATAATGAGGGTAGTTATGGTAAGACATTGTACGTTAATAATTCCTTCGCACCCGGCTTCTGTCTCAACCACTTTTCTCTCGTATAACTGCACGCTGCACGTGGTAAGTGGATTTGGAAGCTTTTGAAAACGATATATTTTATGAATTTCATTATATTCTACATATTTTATTATATTCTGAAAGTCGATGCAATGATGTTTGTCGTTTATTGAAGACAATTCTTCTACAAAAAATGGAGACGAATGGGAACGTGTCAAACTCCAGTGGCATGTATCCTAGGCTCTTTTTACCCAAGAGTTGCACTACACTGGATATTGACTTTGAAGGTACTGATATCTTTATTGAAATGAACATAACATCCCCTAATATTGCAGGAAAGGAAGCGTGTACTTACACTGGGTTGTGTGAAGTTAAATTGATAGACAGTTATGATATGAACTTCTTACCCATGGATGTGTCAGATCATGGACTGAACAGTGAAACTACAACCAAGGAGAACAGGGAACAGAGTGCTGTGGTAGATGTAGGAAGCTCATATCCTCCTTACAGCCAATCTCAAGTGTGGATAGACCCTGCAAGAAGTCCATATGTGTATAACAGCTGTGACACAGCAGAATCTCAGGAAGGATATTCAGGTTACCAATCTCATACCAGTCACATAACAGTCGAGCAACACAACACCTATATTAAGAAAAATGTCTACAATTCCAAAGAGTCTATTCATTATTCCCCAGCAGATGAATTCGAACATAATGAATTTAGCAAAAACCAGAATGATGTACATCAAAACAACATAGGGGATCAAAATTTCTATGGTGATGATGAGTTTGAATGTGGTGTATTCCATTCTAAACTCCTTGAAGAGATTTCGAATGAAAAGGAAAGTCGAGCAAGAGAAGAAATGAAGTATGTCGGGTTACAAAGTGAAGACAATGCACTGAAACAATTGATGTCATCAGATATACAGTCAATGTCAAAACAACAGAAGACAATTTTGTTCCTCGGTCATGATTCACATTGTGGTCAAACAATACAAAAGATAGACATCAATGATGCATATTTGGAGTGTGCGAGTGCTGATCAACATGAGGTAGACACTGAAATTAAATCCAGTGAGTATTTTCTTTGCATTTAAAATTAAAGTTATCAGTCAAATAGTGTTCTTCATCTAGAATACATTATAATATTTTTATGCCAGAGTACAGTAGTAAAGGACTAGCTTTTGTTAGAACCTAAATTTAACTTGCCTCTACATGTTTTAAAATCAACATAACATACTACATATAAGTTAATTGTAATAATTAGTAACTACTACAATGTTTTATTTACAACTGTAAATAAAACATTTTCAAATGCCTGAATGTTGACAAGTCAGTAAACCCATGTCTACTGCCATTTCTGCTGTTGGATACATTTAAAAAGAAGTTGAATCCTATCAGTGTACATTCAGACATATACTTAGATTTGATAATCTTCTATCAATATTGAGAAGTAGCAACATGGTTATTTCGGATTTAGTCGTAGGATCCAGTTTATTTTATTAAATAATAAATAACTATTTATTTCATATAGCTATGAGAGAACGAAGGTTTGGATGGACATTGGATGGCATTATTATTAAAATTTGAGTTTTTTTTTACATCTGTTTAAGGTAATTTTATTTGGTGCATGTGTAAACAATATTCATGTGTTTTTCTTTGCTTAAATTGAGGTAAAAAATAATACAGCTGCAATTCTGTTCTCACTTCACTTTATGTACAAATAATAAGGTTTTACAATTTATGTTTATTGACTATAATATTAAAGTACATGTTTACACCGTAGGTACCTACTTACATTTCATTAATTAACAAGTTCAGTTATCAACTCTAATAAAATAGACTTACAAGGATTCTCTAACAAAATTCCATAGGAAACTTTCAATAATTAACGAAATAATTATGCCTTAGAGTGATTAGTTAATAATAAGACGTTTTCGTGTCTGTATTCTACAAAGTATTTTAATCCATTGTTACGTAGTCAGCAGATTTATTATTTCTTATTAAATTGAGTAAAACCATGATATAGCTCGCAAAGATAACTGAACGAAGAGAATGAACATCATTTTTTAGATTTCTTTTGTCATGCATTGTCATTCGTACATGTGATAAGAAATGTAAACACAAATATTTTTTTTAGTTGGCTGATCGGTTTCAGATAATTTGAAAACATAAATGTCACAATGCGGCTTGGCATATCACCATATCTTGTGCGCTACTAGTAATTAATTCATATCGAATAATGATAGATAAGATTTATTAAATTGCTCGGCGCTAATGTCAAATTTGTCTATGGGTCTGTCGTTTTATAAAATACGTTGCTACTTTTAAAATTCGTTGACATTACAGTTGTTGACGACCTTTTTTAAATATGTATTCAAATTAAACTCATTCACTCCTAAATAATTATAATTATATCTGATATTAATACTAAAGAATTTTATTTTAGAAAATATCAAACATGTTTGCCTGATCACAAGTCAGACAGAGCCAATGCTATTGTCACCTAACCAGATAGCTAATAAATAATCTTTATAGAAAATCTTACTACCAGAATACTGGTGCTTAACACTGGTCCTAAATTGGATTGATATTTTAAACCTCACTTTAGCAATCAGAGTAATAGTCACGATTATAATAAATCAGACTTGCCGATTAGTGCAGTCGTTAGTGTACTTGACTTGCGCCGGGGCCCCACCCTCGGCGCAAGTCAGGTTCAATTCCCAACCAGAATAAATATTTATATATTATAAATAAATATTTATTTATATATATATTTATTCTCCGAAACTGGCGTGCATGTATGAAAAGAGTTATGAATGTGGAGGAGGCGCGGCAGGTCTGTAAGGATACAGATATTTGGCACTCAGTGCTCTCTGCCTACCCCGTGAGGGACCCGGCGTGAAGATATGTATGAAAAATTACGACAAAACTGCAAAGATTAGCACTCAAACTAACCTGTTAGGAACTAAGTAGATACTGTACAAACAATAATTTTAAAAAATCATTAGTTTTCTCCCACACACAGCTTGAACACAAAGGCAGTAACTAATTTCAAGTTCATACACCTGACACCGTTCATGACACATAAATTGCTATCTGCGCTTAACAAAGACGTCGACCAATGCCTCCGGCTGGAGAGAAAGAATCCTGAGGTGCATACGGAATGAGTTTTACTGTTTTTCGATGTGATTAATACGCCGCTGTTCCATTGTTTGACGCATGTTCGATCATAACTCTGTAAAATATTGTGGTTTCCACTGCAAATAATTTTTTTTTTCCGAGAATTGCCAATGAAGGTTCGAATGTTATATTTGTGAATTTCAATTACGATGGTAGCTAGTTATTAATTGTATAATGCGAATGGAAATTGACATTTTCTAAAATAGCAGATGATGTACATTGCATACATATATAGACAATCATGTTTAGTTGTGTGTGAATTTATTAAAAGATTAGGATTCCATAGACAAAATAAAAGTTATTATTTGCTATCATCGTCATAATCCTCATCAAAATTTTTTGTCGTTTCACTGTTGAGCGTGGACTCTGTTTGCGAACGAAAACGCTTTAGATTAGACCATAATCTTCCCCGCGCTGGACCAGTGCTGATCGGCAGCTTTCGCACGCCTTTGAGAACAATGAATATAATTTTCTAAACTAATAGGTGTGCGCAAAGATTCGAACCCAAATCCTCTGTAGTCAGAGGTTCAAATGTAAACCAGTCGCTTATTATTGCTTAAAGCTAATGAGATTTAATCATAAGTTTTAAAATTGTAACAGAAGTCCTAATACATATACCACATAACTCGTCTATGTGATTGACCAGGTTTATCTGGAAATGCCTTTTCAAAGAGTACATATGCATATACAAATTACAAAGTATGTAATTATAATGGTACCCTACAAACTAACAGTGTGGTGTTAACAAACAAACACATTAATTGACATTGTTTAATTAATTAAGCAAACTGAAATGAACGGAGTAGTCAAATGTTAAAAAAATCCATGAATAATATACGACCGTTTGGACTATCCAACTGCAGAGCAAATGATAAATATTCAGTGATGACTTAAATGGTGTCCAAGTGTTACTTATCAGGGTTACGTGACACCGACACGGTGATAGTCAAAGGTCGTGTGATTACTCGTATACCCATGACCCGTGGCCCTTGAAATCACATAGATCAGTAAGTTATTATATTAAAATATTAAAAACTATTTTGTATGTATTGAGACCAGTATAGATTAATTCAGAAATACGAAAAAAACTAGACGTCCAATGAATGAAAGATGAAGTATTAGATAAGATTACATAAGGATAATCTAAACATGGACAAGAGAGCATCATATTATGCCATTCTTTTATTTATGAATACAAACTGATTGCATAAAAAAATCTGATGGCTTTACTTAAAGCAATTTACTTCGAATAAAAAAAATTGTATGGAATTATTTATCTGTACTATTAAAATACTTTTTATTGCTAATACTGTTTATTAATATTTGGGATTTTCGTAACATAACAGCTGAAATTCTCGACGAGATAGGCAGAGGTATTACACCCACGTTTCACCTTTGACTCTTACTTTCCATCGTGGTTCAAAATTCTCGATTCGCACTGATCGATTAATGAACAGAATTATCAAGTTGTTTCTCAGTACACTATCTCACATGACGCGACATATTGCACGACACCGACTTTCACTAGTCCATTGAGACTTTCTCCGTCTTAAATACATATAAATATAAAAGTAAATAATACATACGGACTAAAAATTAAACGAGACACTTATGTAATGTTACATATGCAACGCAACGATAATTTGTAATGATAATTAATTAGTTTCGTGTTACTTGAGTCAGCTTAATGTCCCTGTGTGATTATATTAAAAATAAAGACTTTCAAAAAGTTGCCGTTGGTTTTAATTTAACATTAAATTGTCGTTTGAAGTGAATGTAACTGCAGCTTTATTATATAAATTGTGTTTTATAAATATTTGTTATATACGTGTGCGAATTAGTACACGAAGTTGAATTCCCTTCATCAGCTCCAGCTCAGCACAGCGAGAGCGGCGCAGTCATAGGATATTTAATAATTTAAAACAATATTGTTCAGCGATCATCATCATCAGCAGTTTACAGTTCACTGCTGGATATAGCCCTCTCCAGAGAGATTACTATAATCCCCAAGCTGGGCACGCGGTAGTCGCAGAGCACAGCCTCACACACCGCTTGCCCTGCTGCCCATAGGCGGGTAGATTTTTTTTGCTAAGCTTAGGCAAAACACTTTAGTCGCTTCACTACACACTGTAACCCGGCCCAATAATTGTTCAGTACGCACACCAAATTTAGCTTTTTAAAGATGCTGTCGCTTATTACCTCTTAGGGACTATGTAATGCTATAAAAACGTTAATTATTTATTCAATTATTTTATGTACACAACAATATAAATATTATTACCGATGTTATTGTTAAATATTTCGTGAGTGTTACACATAATCGAGTATTAAGCCGGCTAGACTCACGTCAGTCTCCGCTGCGACCTCGCTGCAATCGACTGGAGCTCACGAGGAAGGTCCTCGGATAGGTCCGAAACTAGTCGGGCCACGCCGAAAAGACATACGTGAGTCTAACCGGCTTAATACTCTATTATTATTACCGATTATTTGTTACATAATTACATGTAAATAAGATTATACTATGTTTCCGCAGCAAGTGAATCGTAATGAAACAGAATATTCACGGCTTGATGAAGCAAAAACTAACATTCACGTACATAAATACGAATTATATACACATTCTACTCAACACACATACAACAGTTAAGAATAATGATGAAATATAAACAGTTAACAAGACTGTCTTGTTAATCGATTGGTTAAGAGTGCGATTGTTGATCAACAAGTCCCGGGTTCAAATCCCGGGTCAGCCACTATTGGATTTTTCTAACTTAGATTGTCTAATAGTGGCTCAGAGTTCGGACATGTGTCGGATGTATGGCAATAGACTCATTACCTATTCCATACTGGGATGTAAACGTAACTGGTGAAACGTTGGGGTGTACAACACTTCGCCTACCTATTCGGCAATTACAGGTGTGATATTACGTAACAAATTATTGATCAATTGCAAACGATTGTCTTAACACACCTAAGGTTATATTATTGCCATTGTTGTTTAATAAACGCTTTAATATGGTTGCAGACTTACGTCAGTATCTCGTTGTTTGTAATGTATGAAAACCGAATAAATTATGTACTTAGCGGCTTAATTAACTTATACTTTGTATATCGGATAGATTTGTAACTAGTCGGGACCATTGCGAAAAAATATATGTCTACAAATACTCGCAAAACATTTTCTAGGAAGTAAAATATTTCGTTGCAATGTGAACAAATGCATTATTAATGTACAAAAACAAGTTTTTTTATAAAATTCGCTAGTAGGTACCTATGTATTGTATGAACAGGATTTTTTTACGATTTTTTATGTTAGGAGCAGCAAGCTGAAGTGGCAGAGGACTGGTCACGTCTGTAGCAGGATCGGTAACCGCTTGAGTACGCCAAGTGGCTGGCAGCAGTTGGATACGAAGAGCTGAAGATCGAGCTCAGTGGCCGCTATTGGGGAGGCTTATGTCCAGCAGTGGACGGGAATAGAATCAAGGCTATACATGTTATCTTATTACAGACGTGGTGATATATTTTTTCATGAAAGACTTCAGACATTTTAACTTTTAAAGCCAATGCGTCGGAACAATTTGGTAGCAGCAAATACCATGACTAAATATATGATTAGAAATTCATTACTGTTAGTAAAACACAACAGTCTTGCTAACGCCGAGAGATCGAAATATATCACAATACACTACGCTGAGTGACATACTACCGCCAAATCGCATACACCCGCGAATTTGCATGAGAATTATCAATTAACTGTACTCGAATAGAACATGATTGTCTACATACTTAATCGATTTGTCACAACAATATATAAATTTATACAATATATTTTTGTGACGGGTAGGCTGTGGAGTTTAATATTCTTACGTTTCACTTGGGATACGACACATGGGATACGATGAGAGCCTATTGACCAAGGGCAGATCCAGGGGGGGTGTCTTGACCCCCCCCTCCTCCCTCCTAGGCTGGGTGTAGGACCTAGATGGACCACTAATTAAGAAACAAATTAACAAATTAATTAATAAACATGGTTTTATAAATGTTTGTCACAGTATAGATTTTATTGAAGTACTTTCAACATTTATTTTAATATAGTTCTTGACTAATATAATAACAACTTTACTATAATACTTGACGGCAAACATTATCGGGGAATGGACAAATCTAAAATGTGACCCCCCCCCCCCCTCTCGCCCTCCCCGGCGCCAAGGCTTGATCCGCTCTTGCTATTGACGTCCACCGAACACAGACTCAAACTCTGAGTTACTAATTAGAATTTGTAGTAAAAACATTACTCGGTCCGAACCGAACTGAAGACGTCTTGTTCATTTACGTGGAGCAAGAATTGAGAAAATCAGTATCAAAAATATTGACTTTAGAAAGTTGATATATAAATCTGAGAATAATATGTAGGTATTACAAAAGTATTAATTAAAAAAAAAGTTAAAGCCAACATAAATCAAATCACTTCATGTAATGAAGTATTTTGGGATTAATTAAAACAGTATCAAAACAGTGACTATACGTGGAACAAATAAGTATTTTTATATTAAAAAGCTCTTTCAGAACCTTATTAAATATACAAAGTATTTTTAGACAGTTAAAATGAAATTATATTATGTAGGAAATCTGTTATACTTATTATTGTCGGAAAATATTATATCCTAATTGAATAAGCAATTTATTTTATTCAATGTCCGTCAATTGAGT
>DWEJ01001699.1:0-12557 GCA_018245835.1 Mysoria sejanus stolli | reverse complement strand
GATATAATGATTAATGTTGAAAAATCTTGCATGCTGGCAGCTTTACCCGCGTGCTCCGCGTAAACCAGCAGATATACAGCAAAGTAATATATTAGACAACTGTCGGCTTATAAAAATACTACAAAAAAGTCCACGATAGCATGTGTCTATATATTATGGTTAACTCACAATAACTACATTTATGTTAACAATTTCAATGAAATATAGTATGTTATTTTTGACGCTGTTTTGTTCTGTTCATATTAATCCTTATGTAAATAAATCCATTTGTTAGCTTTGCCATTTAATATAGATCAAAATGGTTCGTTACACTGTATAAATAAAACAAATACCTTAGAAGGTATTACAGATATAAAATTAATGGACACCAAAAAAATATTTCCTACGCAAGCCAACGCTCCATATGACATGTCGAGCTGGTGTCCGTTTCGCGCTCCTTGGCCCTCAACCCTATCTCGCCAGGTCATTTACTCTAGGTATTTGGTGTTTTTAATTTCTTCGTGAAGCAATATGTGGCTACTTTTCATCCTATAATTCCCATGAGGTCGGTATTTACGCAGGAAAACTTTGTGACACACTAATTTCCATGCGGGCGAATGCCGCGGGCACAGCTAGTAGTATATAAAGCGTTTCTATTCCAAACAATCAGGTTAGCGAAGACGATCATCATTACTAAAATCATAATTAATAAAACTAATTATAACATACATTGTCTGAAGCGTCACCATTATAAATAATCATAATTATTAAAATCATGATCAATAAAACTAATTATATCTGAAGAGTTACCATTATAAATAATCAGGTTCGCGTCCACGTCGTTTTTTTAAGCTAATTAGCCAGATCGTTATTCGTGGACGAGCCGACAGCTACCTAAACCGGTAGCTCAGAAATGTGTTCTCGACGTTCGAACATTACAAAACTAGTTCTCGAGGGAACAACTAGGCTGCTGATGTTGTACTGAGCTAACAAAATATTTATTGTTTACGGTGTAATAGTGTTGAAGTTCAGAATGTTGCTGCTTGTGTTTACAATGATATTAACTATTGTTAACGCCAAACAGCAAAACGACCCGGCTGCGGACCAAATCATCAATTTCAAGGAGAGCGTCCCCGTAAGACTATACAAATTTTTAACATATATTTAACATATCTATTGTTTTTAAATTACAATATATCCTTTAATTAAAAAAAGATATTTAATCGATAACGATTTTAATTATGCTTTCATTCTGAAATTAATTTTGTCACCGCAATGTACGGATGCATGCGCTGATGCGCCTCGGTTAGGTCTGAAACTAGTCGGTTTAATCAAATAATAATAATAAATAAACATGACACATAGTCACACGTAATTACATTTTTAATAATTAAATACGGAGACATTTGTCTGAACAATGTTAAGTGTTGAAATATGTTGCAATAATTTATATACTGACCTACGCGACCCGGCTTCGCTTCGATGTAAAGTATGGTTTCTGTACTTAACGATCAAACTTTAAATAGAAAAACATTAATAAAAATGTCAAGGGTTTTTAACTAAACACTTTAATATTATGTCATTAAGAAACCGCCGCATACTACTCGATATCATCTTTCTGAAAAAAATAATTTCTGGCAATATCGACTGTAGCGTCCTGCTGCAAAGATTACATATTAATGTTCCATATCATTATCCTCGGCATCTCATTACACCTTCCATCATCCAACATCTTCCATGTCCCATCGAGTAAAACTCAGCTCTTCAAGCATTCCCCTCTCTCTAGAGCTTCTGCCGAATACAATTAAGTGTGTGCATCAGTCGATATAGACATCTTTCATGACACATGTTCCACCGTCAAAAACAAATTGTTTTCTTACTTAAACTGTCAAGATTATTTTAATAAAAATTGTCATCGTTATATCTCTTTAATAGTATAAGCAACAACGCGTATTGTATGTGTATTTATATCATGTGAATGTTGTACATGCCTATAATTGGCTTACATAGGTACTAGTGCCTATACATCTTAATTTTAAAATGTTTTTAACGAATGTCCTGTATGTTTTGCTGTTGGCGTGTCTAATAAATAAATAAATAAGTAAATAATAACCTACATGACACTATACATATTGAACCTTACCAACGCTATTGCAATGTACTTAGAGTATGCGTGTCGTATACCGAAAAAAATATAGGAAGCAAGAATACAATAAAAAGCATAAATATATCAAATGAATATGGACAATCCTATAAAATTAAAATTTTGTTAATGCTACAAATAGATCTTGCTATTCTATTTATTTTTTAGTAAACGTACTTGCGAATATCGCGATGTTGGTATGGTAAATAGGACCAGCTAGGATTCGAAGTGCTTGCATATGAGAGGAACCCGATGATTATTTTGCGTAAGAACAGCGTTGCGTTAAAGGTAATTTTACAAATAAAAATATAATGTAAGATAACTTTCAAGTATCACGTAACGCAATTTATTCTTGTAAAACCGTACGATGCGTTTTATTGCGAGTTAGAAATCTCTTGTTAATTTATTATTTCCGCAAACAAAGGTATTTTAGGGACTAACCGGTACTTTACTCAACTTATTTGTGACTTTTAGATAATAATGGTCATTTGGGTACAGAAAAATGTTACGCCGCGTTACATTCAAGAACCTTCAAAAATTGCGTTACGTAATACTTGAACGCTCCTTCAGCGGATTTCCACTCTCGAAGAGCCTCTCGAAGCTTTTCCACTATTGGAAAAAAGACCGAGGGCATAATGTCCAGTGGTCCTCACCTCCTCGAGCTGCGCCAAGTGGTAGTGCCGCTTGCGCAGCGCGGCCAGGCGCGCGCGCTCCGCATCCAGCGCGCTCTCCAGCTCCAGCGAGCGCACCTTGCTCTCCATCTCCAGGCGGCGCGTGGCCGTGAGCGTCAGCGCCGACGTGTCCAGCGCCTCCTGGTCGCGCACGAGCGCGGATGCGGCGCGCACGGCGCCCACCACGGCGCCCGTGGCCGCGGCCACGTGACGCGACGCCGCCGTGAGCCGCGCCAGCGCCGGCGCCTGCGGAGGGGCGCGCGCGCGAGACGCCGCCACCAGCTGCGCCGTGGCGCCCGCCACCTCGTGCGCCGCCGCCGACACGCCCTCCGCGCGCCCCGCACTGCCCACCGCCTCGTCCGCCGACGTGCTGCGACACGCCCGCGACGATACTGTGAGGCCTCACTCCGGCACATGGCGTACTTCACTTACTACATGTACACCTCGGTATAGTAACACTATGACAGATGATCATGACATGACAGATGGGCGTCATAGGAAATTTGTGAGAAGGCAATACGAGAAGTATAATCAAAACCATTATAAATCGCTTCTTGTTTATACTATCTAAAAATTACCTTTCTTTATTTGTAATCACTTTATAAACATAAATTTCATTTACATACCATTCCAAAAATCCGTGAAACTTACACAAGTAATTTAGCGGCGAATACCACCGCTTTGGCTGCGGAGATTAGTCCCTCCGACCATTGCGGATTTTTCCTATACATCTTCTGTCTCGTCTTAGGATCGCCCAACTCATTTTGCAACTTTCTAGCATCCTGCACCAACACCTTCACGGCGCCCATCAAAGTAGTGCAGGCATCCAAGATTTTGCCATTAACTTCTAATTTCACACCCGAGTCTCCAGCGCGACTTGCGGCTAGCAGATCCTAATTGAGAAAAAAGTTGTAAAATTGAGTAAATAAGTTACAAAAGTATAACTGAAGGTGATAATTGATCAACTGCAATAAATCCGAAGCTTAAGAAACATAAAACAAGGGGTAAACTAGGTTAAATGATATGTAATAAATAGCTTAAAAATTTAATATATGATTGACGATATTAATTTTACTAGTTAGAATGTTCTGCGAAGTATAAAAAGTGTAAGTATAGAAACAGTCGCACCTCGATCTGCGCCGCGGCGGCCTCGATGGCGCGGTCCATGTCGGCCAGCTCGTCGTCCACGCGGCGCGCGCCCGCAGCCGCGCGGTCGGCGGCGGCTACAGCGCGCGCCACGCCCGCGGCGGCCGCGCGCGCCGCGCCGCACGCCGCGCGCTCCACCGCGCCGCCGCGCACCGACTCCAGGCAACGCTTCGTCGCCGCCAGCATGCTCTTGCACTCGCTGTTCAACTCTGAAACGGACGGAATCTCCATCTATTAACGATGATGTTTTCAAATGTCACGATTGCTTTGAATCATTCAATCATAATTTTAAATTTTCTCATTCATGATGATAAAAGTTTGCTGTAGCGTGACCAATAAAAATCTGTACTCAAATCTAGATTACTGATTAATAATATGATTTCCAATAAAATAAAAGAAACGATTGCATTGTATTGATTTGCACAGACAAACACGACGAGTTCCACACTCACTATCGGCCGTGTCCATGTCTGTAGATATGTTCGACACTTCAGTCGCGTACGCAGCAACTTGCGCCGTGTTATGCGCTGCTGAAATAGCTGCTTTAGCCACTACCTCTTCGTAGCCAACCACCTAAAGAGATAAATATCGTTATCAATCAATAAAAGTAAATAACTAAGTCCATAAAAACAGATGGTAGAACCCTCTGTGGGCAAATTATTCCTAATGTTCTAATGTATGAACGCGGACTAACCTCGGCGTGCCTGGCCAGCAGGTCGAGCGCCTGCGCGGCCTGCTCCGCCGCCAGCCGGTTGGCGTCGTGCGCACTGGCGTGCTCGGCGGCGGCGACGGCGGCGTCCGTCACCTCCAGCGCCGCGTCGCTCGCGCACGACACCAGCCGGCTGTTCTCTGCACGAACACATGTCACATATAATAAATTGGAATTTAAAACAAAAAACAAATTTCTACCCCAGCCAATACACATGTTAGTCATCTGAAAGTATAATCGGCGAGAACATATTGAATGATGTATGATTGTATCTACTTATAATTCATACAGAATCATAATAGCCAGACAAAAAGTCACGTTTTCCTTTTTCAAATTACATATACCAAACTAAAAATTACTACCTAAAATTAAAATTTACTAGCAATTTATATTTTCCTAATTTCTCTAATATTGTCAAAATAAAATTAAAAATAAATAATAATTAAAATGGCAGTACAAATTATTTTCATATATAAGTCAAGTGGAACACAGATATGATTAGTCTCACGTCTCTTTATCTCCAGCTGTGCCTCCTCCAGCTGAATCTTGAGCGCTGCGACGTCAGATTCGAGCGCAGAGTTATGTTGCAGCAAATCCTGTAATTCACACTCGGCCGTCAGTCGTGACTCCTCCGCGCGTTCTAGCTTACTCGCTACCATCTATTCACCGTGCGAGTATAAAAATTATACTTAACGTAACAGACCGCCAGTATGCGCCAAAGCATGCGTAGATAAGGCACAATCCCGGAACGGAAGAAGACATGGAGATATTGAAGAGCCCCAGCGTAGTCGCGAAGAAGAGAAATAGAAATAAAACATGCTATTAGAAAATATTACCATGCATCTAACATCTAAGCAATATAAAAAATTCAACAAATTCCTAATACATCCAATTAAACACTTCCTACTGATCCACACCGGCTACATAAATAGTGATTTTAGACAAATTAAACTAAAGTGAGTAAATCAGCATGTTCGTGTTGAAAAAAAACAATACAAGATTGCAGGATGTAGAAAAATTTTATGAGTCACAACTTCACAAAACTCTCACCCACATTTGAAAACACGTGATTTATGGTTAAAAACACAATGTTACAGACATTGACTCCCATCACCCTGTTTGGTGTGGCCATGTGACGCCACTAACAACGACACGCCACTGTTAGTCTGACCTGATAACATTTCTCTTTTTCCGCCACAACGACATCCATCTCTTCCTTCTCTTCGACCTTCGCTCTCTCGATTTCGTCAAACTTAATTTTTAACTCTTCCAAATTCCGCATCGTTTTCGTGATTATCATATCTTTTGCAATAATCTGTTCATTAAAATCACTTTCCGTTTCGTTAATTTTCTCCATCAAAGATTCAACTTCATTGTCTTTGTCATTTCTGAGTTGCTCACATTTAGATTTCAATCTCTCGATTTCAGAATTCAATTTATTTTCCATCTCGCTTTGTTCAAATCTAACTGAATCCACGTCGTTGTTCAATTGTTTTTGTGTTTTTTCCAACTCTTTAATGTACTTTTCTAAAACCTACGAAACATTAAGAAATACTAAATAATATGCCGCGTTACAACCACGTTATTTTATGTTAAGTTAGTATGTAGTATGTTATGGATTGTAAAGATTAAGTGAACAAACAAACCTGTTTATCTGCTTCTAATTTACTAATTACTTTCTCATTACTCGCTAGAATCTCCGACTTTTCTTCTGACAACTGATTGATTTCTACATGCAGAGACCTCAGCTCTTGGTTTTTCAACACTAGATTTGAATCATTTCTGTCAATTATTCTGTCATGTTCTTCTTTCAAGTTCAGCAGCTCGTTCTGTCCAATCTCGAGTTCAGCTCGAGTTTCGACCAATTCGTCTTTTATGCGTGTAACCTCATCCGCTAATTTATTAACCTCTACATTAAGTGTTATCACCTGACCATCCTTTTCTGCGATCATATTTTTTAAACTACTAATTATGTCATCTTTACAAATTATTACATTCTGTAATTTGTCTTCAAGAATCGTAATTTCAATTTTACTTTCTTTTTGACACTCGTCGAATTCTTTTCTTTCCTTTTGATTGGAATCTAAGATATCTTCAAGTTTTAATTTCAATTCCGTAATTTCATTTTCTTTATCTTGAACAGTGTTTTGCAGATCTAGAATTATAGCGGCCATATTCTCATTATTATTTATTTCTTTATTTTTATGTTCAACCGTTATGTCAAGTGTTTTTTCTAACTCAATTATTTTATTAACCTTAGCGTTGTTCAATTCTTTTAAATGCTCAATTTGGGAATTTGCTTCTTCCAATTTATTACGTATTGTGTTCATTTCACTTTTAACAGCATCGACTTCAACTTGTAGCTCTGTTACTTGGGAATTGAGTTCATTTTCTTTTTCCTTGTGAGTTTCTATGATTTTCTCTAAGTCAAATATTTTTGCATCTTTGCCTTGAAGCACTTTGTCGTAGTTGACTTCAGTGGATTTAAATTCACTTTTTATTAGGTCAAGGTTCTCAAAAATTTTCTTCATTTCTTTGTCTTTCGAATTGAGGCATTCTTCGAATTCTTGTCTTTTGGTTTCAAGTTCTTTTTCAAATTTCTCATATGTAATTGTCACTCGTAATTCGGCATCAATAAGCTTCTGTTGCAATATTTCTAATTTACCTTGTAAAGCATTGACATGTTGATCTTGCTCCTAATGACATTGAAAGTATTAAATGTATGTTAAAAAAGTAAAACAGCATTATAATATTAATAAATAGACCCAATTAACAAAAATAAATTAATAGACAATATATACAAATAAATTAATAGACAATATATACACAAGTAATAAGCATTCATACACATAATACACTAATGTTAGTATTGCTATAAAGTAATTAAAGAAGTTCTTCCTGAAACAAGCATGCAAGTCTTCTTTATATTATTTACAATCATTAGAACAAAAAAATAATTCTGACCTCCTTCTCTTGTTGATACTGCTGTGTTAGTGCGGTAATTTGTTTTAATGCGGCTTCTTTTTCTTCTACAGCTTTCTTGTATTCTTCACCACTTTTTTGTCTCAATCCCAGCAATTCATCTTTCACTCTACCTAGCTCTTCTTCTTGATCCGCCTTTTCTTGTCTGATCTTCTGCAGATTTTCCGATGCTTCCTTCAACTCACTTGACACAACCGCTAGTTTTTCTTGTTGTTCCGTTGTTGCTGTTTTGTGTTCTATCTCTAACGTTTCCATGGATGATTTCAAAGTTTCCAATTCCGCTTCTTTCTGTAGTGAATTTTCGAGTTCACTTCGAAGATTTGCTATTTCACTTTTGTACGCTTCGATCTCCTCGCTCGAGGATGCGCTTTGTTGAAGTAATTCTACATCTCTAATGACATAAAAAAATGGAAAAATCATTACTAACGCAATTCAAGGTAACACAATTGCTATCATACAATGTAAATTTAGAGTTTCAATAATTCGTATACAAATGTTATTATGGAATATCCCATAGATATATTTTTTTATAATGTTCCACTTACTTCATCCTGTCATTGAGTTGTTGCTGTAACAACGTTTTGGCGCTTTCGTGTTGCGCGGCAGCTGCACGGAGACTCGACGCCATTTTGTCTACTTCCGCTTTCTAGAAAATTCGATTATTAATCAACATTATCAAGTAAATCTTATTATTACTATCAGTGAATGTGATCCAACCTGTCTAATTAATGTGATATGTTCTTCGCGTAGCTGCGTGTAAGCTCCTTTTAACTTCTGAAACTTTTCATCTGTTACTTTCGCTTTTTCTTCGGTTTCAACGAGTTTTTCTAGAAAATAAAGCAAGTTTTATAATCATATACATACATATAAGTAATTTTTCAGATGTCAAAGAACATTTTTCTTTTATTAGTACGATTCCATCTTATTACAATTTTGTACACTTACTTTTGATTTCTGGTGTTTGAGCCAATACGACTTCTGTCTTTTGTTTCTCTTCCTCCAGTTCAGTCTATAGAATTGAACAACAGAGTAAATAGAAAAGTCATTTTTATTTCTACTACAAAAATAACTAAGTCCCCATTGATGTGAATAATTTCCTGCCAACAATTAAGGGAAGGCCACTGTATCCTATTAGCCGGGTCTATACCAGCATGAGAAAATGATCAGCCCGGGAAGTGCGCAATCTTTTTACAAGATTTGATTGTCTTTTTGATTTTTAGAAGAATTGACTGCCTCGTTGGTCGTGTTGCTTGCAAGTGCGACTGGAGATCTGGAGGTCCTGGGTTCGATTCCCGGGTCAAACACTACAAAAGAATTTTTCTAATTTAGACATTTTTTAGAAAATCTTAGTTAAATTAAAGTTCTAGTAGTGGTTCGGAGTCTGGATATGTGTCTAATGCATGGCGATAGGCTCACCACCTATTCCATAGTGGGACGTAAAAACGTATGCGGTGAGACGTGGGAGTGTTCTGCATTCCTCTGCCTACCTCTACGGGAATTACAGGCGTGAAGTTAAGAAAAAAAATATTTGGTTATAGTTATATTAGAGACCTCTCAGTCACACAGTGCCTCTGTAATGTACTTGGAAGTTTTAAATTACCTTAGTAGCCTGCAGCTGTGATTCCAAATGGGTGCAATGCTGCCTCATGGAGCCCAGCATATTATTTCTCTCCTGCACCAACTGAGATACTTCAGTTCTGATAAACACACATATAATTTTTATTACTCATTCGTAATATATATGTATAATCTTGCAAAGATAATTATTATTAATTTACTGCTATGATTATCTCGGCGCAAATTAACAAACGAATCTAAGTGTGGTATGACTTTTCAAGATTCAATTGCACTCTTGAATAACATTAATTTCCGTCGTAGAAAAATAACTTAAGTGGCCAATGCACACTATGTTTAAATGACATCGGAATTTGCAATAATGTAAGACAAAATCGTGGTTATCATGTAGATCAATTAAAATCATCACGACAGTGGGAGTGTCTGCCAATCCGCCCTTGGACAGGGTGACATATTCTAGCCCTGACCCTCTCATCCTACAGCGGACCCGTGTTCAGCAGGACACGATAAAACAAAGGATAATCAATGATAGTGATGTTAAATAGCAGATATAGGCAGGACAAGGCTACCGCATGCGTTTGAGCTCGTTCTGCAGATGGTCGATGAGGCGGTCGCGCTCGAGCACGGGGTCGGGCGCGGGCGACGCGGGCGGCGACGCGCGCGGCTCGGGCGGCTCGGGCGTCGCCGTCTGCCGAGCGCGCTTCGGTTACAGCGGTACTTTGTACTACCGCACTTTATACACCACTGCACCTCATATACTACGAGACTTTATATAACACTTTATATACTGCCATACTTTATCCACTAAGTACTCAGTAATAGTTCTGGTAACCTAAGTATTAAATGAGACTGGATGAGAGTGCCATAAGGCATTAAGTATCCGCTTGTACATTTTTTGTTTAAGACATTACACAAGCTAATAAAACAAAACTATATCATCTATGTAGGTAGGCCATCATTCATCTTTAAAGCGGATCACAGGCAAGGAGCATGTCACCTGGCTGCTGGTGTCGGAGGTGTCTATGAGGGAGCCCACGGCGTCCAGCTCGTCGGGCGGCGGCTCCGGCACCGTGACCACGGGGGTCACGTACGTGCCAAAGTCGCTCTGGGTGTCACAGAAAAAACATCTATTGAAATATTGTTTTTAATTGTAATGTATTATTTTTCAAATTATTCTGAGACTATCTAACCATACGTTTCTAATTATCAAAAATTTGTAAGGATATCAATTACACCTATTTTTTATAATAATTGACAATAATGCGTCGACGAAATCAATGTCATCGTTACAATCGTTCGTTATCATCATCCTAAATAATTTCACTTCTGAGTTGTTATTAAAAAAAGAATTATTATGACCATGTTCAGCCCTTAAAACTTAAATAAATCAATTTCAATAATATTGAGAAACAAATTACATACTACTTTAGAAGTACATTTTACATGTCGTTACCTGTAACAAGAAATTAGGCGGATTCGAGGGTAGCACTGGAAGATTCAATAGATTTCTGTAATACTGGAGGCTGCTGGCGTGTTTGTAGAACGAACTGAGCTTCTTGAACTGCTGTCGAAATCTATAAACCGTGGAAACTAATTTTTAAACGTCGGAAGAGATTTGGTACGTCAACATTTATAATAGCAACAACGTAGCTTACGCGCACGTCGCATATACGTATTCAAACATAAAAAAAGAACAAAAATTCAATATATTTGCCAGTTTGACATGTGTACGAGTATATAAGGCGCGACCTCTCGCGGTGGCCGGCCAGCGTGTCGGGCGGCAGCGCGGCGTGCAGGCGGAACAGCAGGCGCACGCTGCCGTCGTACGCGTGCGACGCGTCCTGCGCGCACGGGATGAGCGCCGCCAGCCGGCACTGCCCGCTCGCCGTCATCGAGTTGGCGCGCGCGTTGCCCAGGCTGTCGAACACTGCGAACAATCATTGCTCACACGTGGCCGCCTTCTGCCCGGTCATCAAATGTGTCACAAACTGTTCACTCAAAACAAGTAATAACGATAAGTTGCCGACATTCACCTGCTGCTTGTAAGTTGAGGATGTCGTCCATGTAGTCGAATAGCTCGACGCAAAGTTGAAAACTGTAAGCAAAACATTTCAAAGTCATTATTGACACTGCATATCAAGTTATATAAAATACGGGCGGACTTCCTACTATTTTCTGTAATTATTATTATGATATGTTCACATCCCATCTCTCACGGGCTAGGCAGTACGCATCGGATTCCAAATGGTTCTATCCCTACCGACCTGCAGTGTTTCTTCCCCAAGTATCACTTTGCTCATACAAGCACCAGAATTCAATGATTTACTTTCATTTTGCAAAAATAGTCGAATATATATTTCGCAAAGCAACTATGAAGATAAATTAGCTAATATATGCTCTTACTAGTTATTGACGTCGTTCTCGGCGATGGCGTCCAGCTCGTCGGCCGTGAGCTGCATGTTCCCGGGGAAGCGCGGGTTGCGCGCGTGGAACTTGAGCTTGCACACCAACAGCGTGCAGTACAAGTGCACCAGCCTCCCGTAGCCCTCGCGCAAGTGCACCTGCCGCCGGACAGTTTGTAGACACGTGTAGAAAATTACAAAGTTTACTTATTGTACGCTGTATGCGACATGTTATTGTGTACGAAAATAATCTTTAGTTTGTCAAACATTCATGTTTATTTTATCCGATTCCCATCTTTAGTTTATCTCTCATCTTCAGTTTGTCACACACTTACCTTTAGTTCGTCAAGTAACTAAAATTATAGTTTATTGTTACCATAAGAATCAAGTATATAGAATATTATATAACACCTGCCACTTCTCCGTGTTGATTGTGTTATCTACATTATAAAAGTTCATAATTTTCATGCTCTCTCATTTATTACACCCGTTTTCGGTTTGAATATTACGACCACAGTCAACTTTAGAATTTCACCAAAAGTGTAAGAAATACTCCCTTCTTAGTGAAATATCTGAAAATTTTCTCTCAGTAAATGACCATATTATAAAATTAAAATTTTTAGTTAGTAATTTAGCATTTACAATTACTATTATTATTTGAGTCACATTGAAGGTCTCTTATTTATCCAGTAAGTTTAAAATATCACGGAAAAGAGATTACGCAATTTTTCATCATATTATCACCGATTTAAAATATGCTCGTCTTATACATAACGCTGGATAAGTAACTCACTGACTGTAAAATATAGTTATTCTCGAGTCCCTAAAACATAATACACAATTCTCCCGCACCATATACCTACTGTCTAACGTGCTCGTCTTATATTAGTACAGCAGGTGGCAGGTGGCAGGTGGCAGGTGGCAGGTGGCAGGTGGCAGGTGGCAGGTGG
>DWEJ01001698.1:0-12558 GCA_018245835.1 Mysoria sejanus stolli | reverse complement strand
TGTCAGTACTCCTCCGATATAATTGTAATTGATGGCCGCGGGTGGCCGGGCCTTGAGCTCGTCTCGCTTCAAATCGAACCAGGTCTAACAGAGGGATGATAAACGAGTGGTAAGGAAACGCTTATAAAGACTGGAACGAACTTAAATCATCACAATACACTGACCACCACTGACCACCGTTGTCATAAGTCTTTCAAGACTCTACACTGTAGTACCTACGCCCTAAATCAACGAAGCCTTAACTACATAAATATATCAATACATAGTACTGAAATGGTAATACTTGAGGAAGTCCGAGTGATTTAAATTCAACTCCAGTGCGTAGGTGAAGCAATAACAAAAATACAAGACGTCATTCGCTATTTATGTGGCCTTAAAAAAAGAATATTTGGTAAACTCATAATCGTTAAAGGCGCGGTCATTTCTTGAAAGTTAAACATAGGTATTTAATTACATCCACGTATTCCCAGTAATGTTCGACCTCTGAGCGATCTGTAGGTCTGTCTGACCTTGTCGCGAGCAATTAACGAAACTCTCAGCACGGGTGACCTTGGTATGACATTGTTACAAAATTTGAGCACATTTATCTGATGGTGGAGTGGTGGTAGTTTCTGAACAGCACGAGAATGTAATAAATTATACTTATAATCCTAATGTTATAACATCTTACACTTGCAGCATCACGTGAGAGTTTCGAGAGACGAAGGTACCATGAGTATTTACAAAGTTCACCCCTGTAAACAGAACTAGAAAACGTGCATTTAACATGAAATTCTCTGTTCGGGCAGTAATCGAATCCGAAGCTTTCTGCATATTAGACGTTAAACCATAATGTTGACTACTGTGCTAAATACCCCATCAATCATTTAATTCCAGAGCTAAATTATCAATCAATTTGCCTTTCTTAGAACTCTATAAGAAATAAAGTGGTCGATAAAGTTCAGTACATTTAAAGAAGGCAAAAACATATTATTCGTAGAAATCACATGTAAGCAGATGGTGATTTGATGATTGAGTTCTGATCGTAGGCCTCCGTGCGTTTATAAAGAGAATTAAAGAGTAATGAAGATGTGAACAAGAGAAGAGAACAGAACAATTCGTCGCTGGCTTTGTACAAGAGCTACTAATGGATATTTTAAACCAAGCACGTATCACAGGAATTGATACAAACTCCCAATTAACTCAAGGCATTTAACTCCCAACCATTAGTGTTTCTAGCCACAAACTGCACAGAACAAGCGGCGTAGATTAGATCACCGTACGCCATCTCGCACACAATCGCGTGCAGCGTCGGTGTCTCTTATCTCTTATCGCCGCGGGCGGGCGACTGACTGCGCTCAGATATGTAGACCCCGACCAACTTTCTACTAGGTATATTTCTACCACTGATGTTTTTCTTCAGCCGTGAGTCACGGTCGCCGCGCGGAAATTTGCGAGCGCTTTTAATAAACAACGCAACTTTTCCCCGTACTTCCTATTTTTGTTCTCGAATGCTCCAAAAATGAAAGTCTCGTTTTCATCTTGCTCTTTTTATAATAAGTACCTGAGAGACGGGCAAATGAGACGCACACTAGGTCGATAATATAGAAATATTTGGCACTATGGGACCTTGCGTGATGGTGAAATTACAATAATAATACCTAGGCCAAAAATTGAGATTATTCTCTGAGAAAACTACTACGTAACACGGGTAACGTAAAACACGCCTGTAATCCCCGAAGAGTTAGGCAGAAGAATATAGAACACTCGTACGGTTCACCAGTTACATTTACGTCCAACTGTAGAGTAGGGGATGATCTTATTTCCATACATCTGGCACATAGCCAAACTACGAGCCACTACTAGAAAGTTTAAATTAGAAAAAACTTGTAGTGCCCTAATCGGGATTTGAACCCAGGACCTCCAGATCGGCAGTCGCACTTGCAACCAAAACACGACCAAAAAGGCACTCAAAAAAAATACATCGTAACTCACGATAAATCACTGAGATTAATCTTTAGGTAGAGTAGAAAGCAAACGTGATTTTCAAAATGCAATCCGTAACCCAAACATGCGTATGTATGTATATCACACGATCCCAAGATCGCTTCTTGGCAAGATCCCGACAGAAGAATGCACTGAGTCATCGGGACACGATAATAACAGGCCGAGAATAACATGACGTAAACGAAATAAAAAAATGTGTTCGAAATATGACGGGAGTGAAACGAGACGTCTTCGGATAAATGGAGGGTAAGCGGGGGGGGGGGGGCGACACGTGGACGGGCTGATAAATTTTGCCTCTCCTCAACGTCGTCGCTACGAGAATCTTAATGTTCCCGACGTGTTGTAGGCAGGTGAAGGCATGACACGTCTCAACTTAGTGCTTATGAGTATATAGTTACATTTGAAGCAGTCTGAGTGTATCCGAGAATAATAATCTAGATTTGTGTGCACTTCATAGCTCCTCAAAGCTCTCGCGTTAAGTCTATTTGAGATTATGCAAACAACTTTACTAAAAAAGATCTATTATAGCCAATACTGCAAGGATTTAACGACGTGTAAACTGCATGAGACATTAATTAATTCGATTCTATAAAAACGTAACATGAAGCCTGTAATACTCGAAAGGGTAGGCAAACAAGTGTATCACACTTTCAAATTTCATCAGTTACGTTAACATCCCATTATACAATAGAGTGAAGGGCTATTGCTCCACATCCGACAAAAACTCAGATTCCGAACTAATAATTGCCAAGTTCGACAAGCCAGTAGTAAAGAGATCGTCCAATATCTTACATATAGAGGTGTTCTCAATCAGTAGACCATCAGTACAATAATATACCACACACATACACACTAATATTCCAGGGTGTGCTGGACAAGTTCTTTACCACGATGCTTCAGCAATCATCGTCCAACGTCATCATGCAGCTGGTATTGTACCGACCAGATCAGGTCTGCACATATAACAAACCAGTTTCGAAGTGGAATGACTTCAGATGCATGACTAATCTATTCGTCGGTTGACTCCCTAAATTAGGACCGGTTGGAAAGAAATGCCTATTTAAATATGAATTATTTATACACGTGTGTATGCGTGTGCGTGTGTGCAGCTTACGTGTTGTCGTCGGTCGGAATCGACAGGGAGATGAAAGAGAGGCCGTTTGCAACCAGTACTAGTCACAATAATTAATTCTGTTTGAAAAACACACGTTGTGAATTTTTGTGATGGCAAAAAAATATCATCTTCAGTTCGAATGCTTTATCAAAACACACAAGGAACCTTCATCCCTAATGAGACAAGCACAGTAACACCAGTTTCTTAAATGTATCATTTTATGAGAATACCACATACGATTTTATCAATCGCGTAAATTTGTAAATGCTTCTGCCATTTTATCATACACATAGGTTATTTATATATACTATTATTATATGTTATTTATATTTTATTTTACACATATGTACGCATAGCTTAGGAATATAATCTAGATATTTTAATTGTTAAATAATATGTTGATTTACATAATTGATTATATTCTGTTTTGTGTGCCTTAGAAAATCAAAAAAAATAAAACATAAATATAGCCTCACTCCCAATTCCATAGTAGAACGTATAACGAAACGGAATCTTGAGTGTACAACACTTCTCTGTCCGCCTCATTGGGGAAACACAGGCTTGATGTTACTATTATTATTTTAATTTTGAAATCATTAGGACACAAACTCTTAGTAGCGTACATATGTTATTTATACACACAAACAATTACATACTCCGTGAGAGGAAAATACCCACGTCGATATCCAAATAAAAACCGAATTAACGCTAATGGATGGTGGTCGGATGGTGTTCGGATGGTCCGCCGGTCAAGGTCGATAAGATATATATACGTCTCTGGTTAATCATACATAATATACCTACTAGAGATGTAACGAATATTCGCATTTGCATTCGCGAATATTCGCATATTTTTGCATATTCGCATTCACAAAATTTTTTCGAATGTGTTGCGAATGTTTTGCCATACATATTTCAAAACAAAAAAATTAAAAATCAAAATTTAATTATTTCTTTTGTTTTTTAATACGACATAAAGGAACAACCTAGTAATCACATTATCAATTTTCAGTTTATCATTTCGTATTATTTATTTATTTACTTAACTTTGAGTAATGTAGCTTAACAGTTAAATATCCATAAGAACATTAACACAAAAAATTTATAATGCAATGAAAACTAACAAAAAAATTTTTCTATGAAATTTTCTGTCAAAAACTAAATATTCGCATTCCCATTCGCGAATGTCGATAGCAAACATTCGCTTTCGTATTAGTGAATGTTCAAAAAGTGACATTCGTTACATCTCTAATACCTACATATTATGTATGTAACTAAAATTATTGTTTCTTAGTACCGATGAGAGTCGTAAGTGTCCGAGAGCGGCGCGCGTGTATGAATAGTGTGTACGTACTTGAAGTACGTCGGATCTGGAAGGAGGGATACTTCTAAATAAGATAAGACATTTGTAACTCGATGCTCGAACAACACTGCAAGGCATGATGATGGCATTAATGTATTCTTTATCAATACTATTAGTCCAGTACGGATCGATACCTACTAGAGTTTTTAAATTTGTACCGTCATAAGTAAATACATATATTATCACGCCCATTTCCCATAGAAGTAGGCAGATACTGAAGTATACCACAGACTCTGTTCCTCACACGTTGCCTTCGTCTCTTTGAACTTTCATCATGAACTTAGATCGTATACTATAGGTACCTACTCGTACTTACTGAGATTCGTTTTAAATATTTTTTTCCTTAATAAAGTAAAATCATAAATTTATCCTTATCAACATTTAATTTTGTTTAATAGTAGGTAGTTTAACTTAATAAGTAGGTTTTCTTTAAAAAGCAGATAGTTGCTAAAAGATTCAATAATTCTATATTTAAGTATTGCGTTACTGAATATACTTTATTTTCTATTATAATCTATCTCCACTCATAGTATGTGATCTGTAATTACGGATTTGTCATATAGCATACCTATTATGTTATGTAAATAGTTTTTTAGTCAACTAAAAATCAAGATCGACAAATTTCTCCAATTGTTACCACGATTCATACAGGTAAATGCATGAACAATATATCTTGTTTATCTATTTAATACGAAATATTTCGGTACATGTCTTTAAGAAGTGATAGTTAAGTGGTTTATTTTGCAGTTTCCCGTCCTGGTGATACGGGACGCTATTTTTAATGAATTTTATTTTTACTTAAATTATAGTTACGTGCCAAAAAACACGCCATTATTAGGTAGATGCCAGTGTCGAAATAAAATACGCCAATCGGACGTAGCAGGAACACTTAAATTAATTACCACTCCGGAAGAGTCACACCTAGTTCGCCTCTATATTTGTATCGCGTGTAATGTTTAACTTGTTGTGTCGCAAGCACGAATTGAATTCCCAAGCGATTACATATAATTCTCAAGATTGAGCATCACTTGCTATAATGATGAAGGAAAATATATTAAGGAAAACGTGTTTACTTGAAATTTTTCCTTTGTGTTGTTCAAAACATAGAAGGCCCGCTTATTCCTTCTACTTAGGTGACCAGTGTGTGACTACACTACGACGTTAGCAGCAGAGACTGGGACTGTTGGGTGGAGGGGACTCGAATGTGAAGTAACGAACAGGGAGGCGCTGGCGCTCCTAATGTTATTGAAGCAAACATAGAGTACTGATTTACGAAGCTCAAAGTACCATCACGTCGCAATCCCCAAAGAGGTCGACAGAGGGTATTACATTCCTACGTTTCACCAGTTTAACTGTTACGTCCCACCAAGATATGTAGTACACAAAAGTTCAACGGTTTTCTTTTTGAATAAATCTTATACATACACTACAGATATGCCTAAATACTGTTGATCGCTGTATCACATGATACGATAGTTGTAATACTGAATTAATATATTGTGCTAATGTATATACGACAGTTATACAAACATGATGATTCTGGTATTGGGTGTTGCTCCTTAATTAACGTTGGTCATTGATTAATAGTATTATATATTTTGCCAGAGTGTCATAGGCTCTTAATGTAAAGACGGAAATGCATTCATGACTATGCACGACTATGATCAAAAACCACTCAGAGGAAGCCCAAGCCCACCAGTGGACTGAGACGGGCTGATGTCGTTAAATTGTAAGTATAGACAGAATTATTAACTCGGTTGGTCTGTAATTTGCCCAGTGATGAGTGAATGAGTTAGTTTTTTGAGGCGATCGTCACCGGTTCGATTCCATTCGGATAATATTTGTACGACGAGTATTTATCCTGTGTGCGTAGAATTGACTCCATAGGTATTTTTAGATATTACATATTTAGATACAGAAGTATGTTGTATGTTTATCAGCTGCTTAGTTCTCATAGCAGCACAAGTAGCAGCACTACGCGAGCTGCGCTACTATATACAATGACACTTCTATAGTGATTACGTCATCAGGCACAGTCTCTTACGGGTAAGCAGAGACAGCGAGTTCCAAATGTGTCTATCCTTACAATTATGTCGTGCTTGTTCCACATTAGTCACTATTTTCATAGTGTCATTATTATTATTGCACGATATTGACAGAAATATACTGTGACATTATTACGAATGTGGACTCCAGGTAAGATAAGCAGATGCCGTGGAGATAACACAATGTGTCTTAGTTGATATCAGCGCGTATTACGAAACATTACGCCGGTGGCACTAGTGGTAATTAAACTGATTCGTTCATTCGCTTTTCGGTCAGTCGCGTGAATTTCTGGCTAGTAACGTGAGGCGCTTGAGGAAAACTCTTGAAGAAACTCCGTGAAGTAACAAATACATATGTTAGTATGAATCAGCTGGGTTCTTTGGTATCTGCAGTCTGTACGTGGTGTACGCAATAATACGGTTTTGGTGGTTTCTGCATCAGCTCGGAGTTGTTATATAAAATATAGTAGTTTTATATGATGTGCTATACTAAAATCTAGGTTTAACTTTAAATTACACATTAGAAATAGTTTGTCCCACGAGGAAGATGTTCGGAGCAGGATTTGAAACGTTCCCCCAAGACTTATGTTCTTAAGTTATTATCAGTGTTTAAGTGTTATGGGGAATAGAAATGGTACTGATGGATTAAAGAACAACTGCTCTGCAGCAGGACAAGATTAATAACCGTAACGTGGTTAAAGTTAGCTATCCTTCCTATTACATCACGAATACTCAATATGTGATTTCCCCTCTGGTTTAGTAGTTACAAAAATCTGCACCAGGCCAGTAGATTAGGGATTCGATTCCATCTCACCAAGAATATTCATATCACGAGTACAAGTATTGTCAGGATGTTATAAATATTAGTATGTATTTACATGTAAACGTATAACCAGTCTTGCTTACATAGCAAAAGCCTGAAGCAGTTTAAAATCAGTTGGTCGAGTGCGAATTATGTACCGACATGAATTTATATAATCTGTGCCACCTTAGCATAGCCCACGTGTAGCATAACGCAACGGGCGTTAGAGTCCAGTGTTACATGATTCACATCACATGTATGAGTCAGGACCGAGTCCCTCGCACGTTCAGTTATGCCACGCCACTAACAACACTACCTTATACGATTTCGAGATAAATGTGTTTATCATCGCCACTACATGCCGTAACGCTTTTACGTTATGTCCATCATGTGCCTACATTTGATATCTATTGTTGGTATTAACGTAACTTTGTATATCTATGGTTACTGAGGGAGTGTATTATATGTTTCGCGAGTTGAAAGTTATGTCGCGTTGGCTACAGCTAGTAGTGACATCCAGAGGTCAGTGGGGCACAGTAAGCACCACGTGGCATGCCCCCAACACACAGTGCACAGCCACTATAGCTAACTCAACGACCTACATACGTGTAGATCGATAGCTGCATCCAAGTGTGAACAAACTTTGACTAGTTGCATCTACACTGGGAGTGTAGCTAGTAACAACACTGTACAGTCATAAGTTATCTCTGCTGCGAATAATAGATGATTGCAACTTTACAGGGTTTCGTTGGCGTTGGAGTTACTCCAACTGTCTACGTTTAAAATGTATAAAACCGAATTCAAGCTGGTACCTGGATACGATGTCAATGAGCACTTCCCCGGAAGGCGCCGACCACACCATCACACTGAACACAACACGAACGAAATCACCTGAGAACGTACACCATCACACATGCACCAGGAACCCGGCTCCCGAGTGATAACGCGGCCAAACACACACACACCGTAAAAAAAACCGGGGGTCCTAAGAAGGTCGAATCTGGTATTTTTTTTTATTCTGTTGAGCTGGCAACGTCGCGCCGGTGGCCGGACGGACGCGCGTTCGGTCCGCGCGCCGCTCATTGGCCGAATGCGGTGGCGGCCATCGCTGCGCGCCAAACGCTCGACCAATGCCGTCGCGCCCCGCACGCCCCGCCCACAGCCACTCGGCCTGTTGAATGAACCGCACGACAGTCGTGCCGCGACCGTTCGTCAAGCGTGTCGCGTCTCAACTACTATACAAATTATCACAACTCTGCCGATTTCAAGTCGAACACGTCGATGAGTTGTTTCTATGTTCACCCGTGATAATGAATGGATGAAATGATAGTCCAGGTAACGATGAATCAACAGTGAACGAATGCGGTAAACATAAAGACCGCGTAAGCTTCTGAGATCTTACCGAAATGTTTCGTTTTACGAAATTGTTCTCTTCACGTCAATACCTGAAACAAGACAAAATGAAAATTAATTAGATATTGTGGACAAGTGAATGAAAAAGAAGTTTAATAAAATAATTTTTTTTTTACTTTAGGAGATTAAAAACAACATTATTTAATTTGAATTAACCGGAATTATTGAGTTTAATGTAATATTGATAAATATTTCATAATAATAAATACATGACAGTAACTTGAAAGTGGATATGATAGTCAAAGCTTTTAATTTTACTTTTTGAAAGCACAAAACTTACCGGTGCCCATTTAATAATTACATAAAGGGTATGTATGAATGAATAAAAATCGTTATAAAATTATGTGATGCACTAGTAAATTAAAATACGATTATTCATTTCTACACTTAAATTAAGATTTTGTTATAAAAGTGAAATTTATTACGGACGCAGCAACCGACCGCATGTTATATGGTCAATGCGACCCACTGATGTCTGCGACGGAGACAGCCGTTTCGTTGTTCCCGGCGACTAAGGCCTACTGTTCACGGCTACTGCTCACTGCCTACCACATAGCGCTATACATAATGCAGGCACACTGGTACTCAGCAACAACCCAGACATTTCTACAACCTCGTGAATGTATGTCATAACAGGTGATTAAACATCGTGAATTATTTAAAAATATACCACATTAACTATGTACCACACTCGTGGTAAATTACCGTCTTAGTTTCACGATGCTATATTCTTATATCAAAACTTAGTTTAATTAAACTAAATATTGTTCATTTTAGTTTAAAAACGCTTACCTACGTAAAAGGTAAAAAAGAAAATGTATGTCAAATATTATTTACGCTAAAAAATGTATAATAACAATTAAGATTTTAATAATTATAAAAATAAAATTTATACAGAATATACATTTCAACATATTTCAAAAATAATCTCGGAAACAAGCCTTTCTTTCATTTCACGTATTTTTTATTTTGCCATTCTTATTTCGATTAGTAATTTTATCCATATATTTGTGATGCAGTGTTATTATATTGATTGTCGTCGGAATCTTTTAATTAAACTCACTAAGTTCAATAAATTACGCTTCATCAGTAACAAGCATAAATTACATTAAATTAATATTAATATAGGCTATATGGTAAAGACTATTAATTATTAAATGAGTAATAGTTAATTGGCTTCTACTTCGATTCAAAGTAATAACTTATAACGAGTGATTAATATATTTTCTTTTAATTTTTTTTTCAATATCGTCTAATACTGACAATATAGGCTATCATTTTTATGTTTATATTAAATATTATTCAATTACAATAAAATGAAGAATCACAAATATTTATAATGTTCACGTTGTCGTAATTTATATCGATGTCATATGTTCATACATTGGCAACAAAAGACATGTGTGTTCTCATCGAGAGTTGCTTACCGACTAAACGGCGAGTAAACGAGGCGAAGGAGCAGAACGCAGTGCTGGCGGGAGGGGGTGAGGGGATGCGTAGGGCTATTAATAACGGGTCGGAGCACTGGGAGAAACGATTTTGAAGTAAACGGAGGTTATTATCGTTGCAAATGGTAAAAACTTTATGTGCAAAGCAAAAAAGGAATCCAAGAATTTAGTTATATTTTTACTGTTTCATTTTTGTGATTACGCTTTTTTGAGCGTTTATAACAGCAGGACCGGATAAAGAGATAAATCATAATATATCAATCTGTATACTGATACGAACAACACTGTAATATAAAAAATATCTGATATTTTATAATCTAAAATCTAAACCAACTGCTAACAGTAAACAAATTCTCACTGTAAACAGTAAACAATTCGTGGGAGATATCTGAAATTAATTCGGATGAAATTTTGCACGCAGAACAATAGCACGCAGAATAGGAAACACTCACGTTACAGTCTCTGTCTGTAATGTTATTAGAGTAGTCACATTAGTATTCATTGTCAAGACATTTGGACTATATCGGAAAGAATGTTTCATAATACACATTATGATTCGTTTACTCTGCCTTAACCCGTTTCACTACGTTCGAAATAGTGAATACATTCATAATCAAGCTTTTTACCGTTCCACTATTGGATACGGTTCTACTCTCAGAATGAGATGAATTAAGGACACAGCCTGCCACTCAGGCCAAGTGCTGGCAGACTTCACGTTACTTACAATTAGAAAATATAAAGAAAAAAAATTACGAATGCCAACTTCATCGTTTTATTTTCATGTTGGGGCGGAGTAAAAATACATTCCCCGACGCCGTGTTTGAATACGGACTGTCGTAAGTACCGACTAAACCCAGCCCAGACCGTGGTATGGCGCGGTTTGTCTAGTCCTTGTTACAGGTTCTGGCCGCGTAAATACAGCAGCGTATGCGGTGCAGTAAGTTGGCTCTGCGGTCCCCAACCCGCAGGCCCAGCGCGGGGATCATGGGCATAGACCCACGGAGCAGTGAACTGCAATAGGCTCATGATAATAATAATGACATTTCATTATGTATTTTTCTTCACAGTTACAAAAATTGCTTTTTAATATCGAAACTCACATGATTTTTAATTTCACTAGTGCACTGGTTTGAATTCAGCACTCCTAAACTGGGTGAAGAACTTTAAATAATTACCGTTTTATGTGCATACTTATGTATGTACACAGTACAACCAAATTAGCACACAGCAATACTTTGAACATTATCTCAATACAATATCTTCTATCTCTGTCCAGAGCGCTATCCTTGAAGTAAATCCGTGAAAAAATCAACAATGGCCAGTAATTAACTATAAATTATTAGTATACTTTGATTATCTGGATATTTTTGTTTTATTTGTATCGTTGGACACTGATCTTCTTTGGGAACGAGAAAGACTAAGACCGCGACATGTTGGGTGCAGACACCCAACACGGGCACAGACCGCACTCATTAATTACAGGGATACCTCCAGTAGGAGGACTAAGGTAGCGCGCGGAGCCGGCTCACGCGTTGCTCTGGTTTTCAACCGTTAAAAAGGGATCAAATGTACTTCGTTAAATACATTCCAGGATTTTTTTTGGAAATCTTAATATTACCCGGTAACGCACTGATAAACATAAAGTTTATGTTTCCGTCACCCACAGAGAAGGTTTTGGCTTAAATCCTAGAACATATACTTGTTTTTATAATAATGTAAGTTTTTTTAACATTAAATAACATTTTCAATTTATATTACGGGAAATAGTAGATGCCCAAGATGAGTTTGTGAAGTTTTTTCAAGCGTGCGAAGTCTAACAACCCACAGCTCAGAACTAAGACTACGGCCTTTACACTAATAGGAACATCGTGTCCAACTAACTGCTGGATGGCATATGGTCATGATAACTCGTATATACTAGGTGAAAGACAAACGTAAAACCCGAGTCAAGTACTACTGGATTTAAGTTAAATTTTCCAGTAGTGTCGCGGAGTTTGGACACTCGCCACCTATTCCATAGTGGGAAGTAAACGTAACTAGTGAAACGTATAAGTGTACTACATCCCTTTGCATACCTCTTCGGGGATTACAGGCGTGATGTTACGTAATCTTTATTGAGAATACTTTACAATTCTTCCAATACCTACATAAGGAATTTGTCATTTCGTATGATCATGACAATATACTTAGATATGTCTATAATTATTAAAGTTATTAAATATTGTTTTGTATTATACAAGTAATGGAAATTATTGTGTTAATGAACGTTACTGATTTTTTATTAACATATTAATTAAAATAAATAAATAAATAAATAAATGAAATTCGTATTACAAAAAAATAAGAATTTACAACGACTATACAATTTCTAGAGGTGATCAATATAT
>DWEJ01001697.1:0-12561 GCA_018245835.1 Mysoria sejanus stolli | reverse complement strand
TTATTCTATTGTCTGAGAGCACTTAGATAACAGTAGTAATAAAATTCTGACAGCTGAAACGCCCCCTAGTATTGAAATGCTATTGAATACGATTAGATATGGAAGTAACCTAATTTTATTTTTTATTAATTATTGACCTAACCAGCATCTTGTTAGGCAAGGTATGATCTACAGTGATGCAACAGTTTTGTCAATCTGGCATATTTAATATGTTGACTTAACAAGACTGATTCCGCTATTAGCAGTAGTTCAACCACAATTCCAATTAATTATAAAGTCTGTTATAAGCTCAATAAAATTATACTTGATAATCGTATTACGGGTAAAAAGTCAAATTAGACCATAGAATCCATAACACAATTTTAGAAAACTATATCCGTTATTAAGATTAAATATCATTTCCTATAATGTGGTTAAATATGTGGTGCTGAAACCAGCGCACCATAGAGTCCTGGACAATGTCCTCTAAAGCATATGAAATCAAGTCAACTTGCGTTCTGCCAGTATAGTTTCTACCGAGTATCTACGAAAGATTAAATTTTTTAAGCTTTGTTATGGCAATAGCAGACAAGTCCAACGGTGGGTCAACACGTCAATGAATCAATAGAAAAATAAAGAAAAAAAAATCTCACTTATTTTTCAGAGTTCGCAGTTACGGGTTTCACTCTATATTTTTTTATGAACATAGTCATAAGATTGTACGAAATGTAAAACGACGTCGAGAATACAAACACGTCGAAAAGGAACCGTTTCGTGCTCATTATGTTTTAACATTATTAATTACATATACATGTATGTATTTAAACGGTTCTCATATTCTTTTATGTTTGTTATAATTCTTCTTTGTCGTGATGTCACATGCGTGGTTTTGACTTCCTTTGTCATACTATTGACAGTTAATTTAAAACTTTTTTGTGGAGACCAGTTTAAGTTTTTAAACAGTTTGTGTCGAACAGTTTTTAAACGCAATAATAAAATTTTTCAAAGTGTGAATCTTTTTAAATGTATGAAGCCGTATTTAGTCCATATGGCAAACTATGATCATACCCTCCTTATTCGAATAGAAAACCTGTGGCTAATACAGAACCGATATTGTGAATGATCATCACTATTATCATCATCCTATCTAAGTCCACTGCTGGAGATAGGCCTGCCTTAGTGAGCGCCAGCGCTCCTGTTCTCCGCTTGCCGCATGTACTTCTTACTGCAGCCTTTTTATTTGATGATGACGATGAGATTGTATTGTAGCATTCTCAGTTAGGCCATCAGAGCACATTATTACATGCAATTTCCCGTTAAATGCTTTATACAATACTTTAGACAATACGAATATTATATCACTGTTTTAAGAAAAATAAGACTAGATCCTTAACTCCGTTATTTATGTATAATCTATCCCGAACGGAAGTCGTCTTTAGGTCAATTTAAACGAACATTTGCGGGATACTATGCACGCACATACTTATTATTATGTCTGTTACAACATATTATGTATTTTAAAACTTTAACAATAATTTTTAAAATTGTCCGAAAATATAATGACAAAAATCGTATTATCATTGTGTTGCATACGAAAAATCACAATAGCAATGAATTACTTATTTACTGCAAAGCTAAAAGGCAAAACCCGGCATAAACACTAGAACAATATCAAGCACATTTTGAAATTAAACATTCTTTGGGCTAACATCTTATATAATTGTTTTAATTGATATCACATATTATAATTAATAAAAAAAAACAAAGTGTATAATACAACATAAATACTATATGTGGACGTAGCACAAATCAACCACTCTTCAACATGTTGAGAAATTTCTCGATTTTCGAACTAAACCATGTAGTTTTGACGCTTGTGCTCTCGTTAGATCTCCTTTGTGTATCCGATCTAGTACTTCGTAGTGATATATCGGGTAGATTCCATAAACCATATGAATAGGTGAAAGCTGATGCCATGGACATCACGATAAAAAGAAACCTTAGCTGCTCTTTTGTGTCCATTTCAGCCGGTTTGACTTCCCATTATTTCACCCTTAGCACAGCAACGTTAGGGATATCTGTATCCGCGACGTCTATATTAGCAACCATGTTAAGCATCTGTCAGAAGTCTTCTGTCATTAATTGTAGATTAAAAAAGCAAAGAATTTAGACGAACCTGTATCAAACGCTTTTTCAACGACAAATTTAGTTATGATCGGTGTATTAATTTTATTTCTGTGTTATATAATAGTGATACGCGGCGACAACTGATACGGAAACAACAATTGCTTTTATAATTTGCTCCATTGCCCGAAATCGAAATATTTCGATAACAATGCATACGGATGATCTGTTTTTTTTTATAAAATCATGCTAATCTATAGAGCTATGACTTATCGTTGATTAAATTGCTACATTTGGTGTAACCTCGTTATTGTTTTTCTACTGACAATTAACGTTGAATAAAGTTTTTCTTGACTCGCCAGTTTCCTATATTTTTATAATTACGTCATTTTTAAAGTTGTTTTCGGTCAGAACGCTAGATCGCCCCCAATTAATCCACAAACCCCCAAAGACTCATTTTTTAACGCTTACGTTCTTCGACATTGACAAAAAAAGACAACAAATTGTAAGGTTAAGGTTTTAATTTTTAAAAAGTTGATTGAAAGAGTTTTCCATAACATTCGGTTCTGCCATCTATTACTGACTTTCCTAGTGAACCATAACATACATATAACATAGCGCCATCTATTGACGCAAATAAATAAATGTTATAAAGAGAATTACATCAATATTCCGCTTACATACTGCGCCGGTATGTGTATTATACATAAAGTAACGTGGCAGTGTTCTGCATTCCTCTGCCTGCCTCTTCGGGGATTATAGGCGTGAAATTAAGTTACGTTACATAATGTATACATAGTGTTATTTAACAATTAAATCATATGTTTTACTTTACTACAAATAATTTTCCTTATTAAATGCAATATGCACGGGTACGCTAACAAATACCTGTATTATAATTACATTAAACATTTTCGATATATACATATATTGGTCGTTGATCGTGTTGGTTGCCGGTTGCCGATAGGGAGGTCCAGGGTTCAAATCCCTGGTGGGGCAGTATGGGATTTTTCTAATTTAGATTTTCTAATTTTTACATACATACATACATACATACAATCTTCACGCCGGATCCCTCACGGGGTAGGCAGAGAGAACTGAGTGCCAAATATCTTTATCCTTGCCGACCTGTCGCGCGTCCTCCACATTCATAACTCTTAATTTTTAACTGGTGATAAATAAAATAAACGAGTCACTTGGTTTTATTTATATTTCAGGACGTCTAGATGTGTCTACCTACTTCGAGCATGGTTTATCAATTTTTTTGTCAGACGGGCAGGGCTGTGGTTCATTTGAACCATTTATGCTTTTGTTGAAGTTTGATTTTAAAATAGTGGCGAAGTACTTTTCGGGGCTGAAACATCCGTACGAGTAAAGGAAGCCGAATGCCGAGGCCATAACAAGACCCACTAGCTTCAACAATTCAGTATTTGGCCTCTGGTCCAGGTTATGATTTGGTCTCGCTGTTTCACGATCTTTTAGCCAATTTTGTATGTGTTTCCTGCCACTGAGTCGCCACAAGCGGGCAGGTTTGAGTCCCCTGAACATGTCTATTCAAATATATTGCAAATCTGTGTAAAAACCGAAGTGGTTTAAGTTGAGTTTTAAATTCTTGGCTATCGTATTATGGATATTGTTTTGATTAGTATTGTGATGATTGCATTTTACGAGAGCTGAAAAAGTTGTTTTTATTATTTATACACATCTCCCGCTGCTTAAACAACTATTATTTAAACGTACACTGAATAAAATTGTATACACAACGGACGGAACAAAGTGATTTTTGTTTCTGGATTTGGATTTTTCGATATTTAGGTTTGCAATATCATTATAATATCAATATCATTGTAATTAAAAAAAAATTATAATTATTAGAATATTCCGGTAACATCAACTGTTTAAGCATCACCGTCATACCATCACGGGCGCCGGCGGCGTCGCGCTTGGTCGTCGATTACTGTCGCCACGCATGACAAGACTGCTGATGTCGTGATTATAAATATGAGTTCCCTTCTATTCATCACATTCTGCTTGTATCACTGGCTCTGTTGATCGATATGCATGGGATATTTACAGCTACATGTTCATACGGTCAGATTTCGTGACGTTTAATGTCAAATTGTCCGTCACAAATTATAATATAATAAAGTTTTTTTTTTAAATAAGTTTTTCTGACCGGCTATAAAAAAGATTAATTTTAGTTTTATATTTTAAAATTTTAGGGTCCTACTCTAAAGTAGTATTTAAATTTAAGTTTTGGTATTTATATTTAGAATTTTTTCATAAGTACACGAAACTGTATATACTGTAAATATAATTGATAAGTTACATGTAAACCATTTCTGGAGTTCACAAAATATATTGAAAACATGTCTAACGTGAAATAAACTGTGTATACTAAATGTTACGACTAAATCAATTTTCATACGAAATCATTTGACAGGTGCGTTCGTCTCCAAAAAAATATTAATAGGGACGTTTAAAATTCAATCTAAACACGAAAATGCTTCCGATAAATTACAGCAAGTTAATTTTAATATCATTGCACTAAAGAATGGGAACATTTTCTTTTTGTATGGCAAAAGATTATAAATTCATTGTGAACAGTGGCGATGTACGCGCCGTTGAAAAATTCCATTTGGGTGATGCATGCGCTTTATACGAGGTGTAGCATTCATCATTTATATCATCGCTGTCGCCGGCGAGTCGTATGACCATACCACTGCTTAGCTAGACGAGCCTAGCATATTGTATTTATAAAAGTGGTATCCTACAAAAAATGCCAATTACATAGCAACACAAGCCAGGTAAGATCCTAGGTCGCGTCGGTGTGCGCGCCGCCGTTTCTGTGTGCGTAGTGTATCTACTAGGTACGTGTTCGTGTACGTTCGTCCCTGCGCAAGATTGTCCAGTGTAGAGGTTAAGTCCCGCGGCCTTCACCAGAGATGCATTGCGACCGATTCATTTTATGTGACGGCCATTTCTTTTGCTTTTGAGGCCAAAACAATAATTATTATTTATCATGCTGCATAATTAGATCACCTTAACTAGATATTTAATTCAGCTATTATATAGCTAGATTCAGATATAAATACCTAAAAAACATTATATTCTGGTCGTGGTGGAGGTTAAAGAAAATTCAGTTGAGTGCTAATTTTAATAGTAAAAAAGTTTCGTTTTTAAAAAGTTAGTACGTAATATGTTGATAGAAGAGTGTCTAATGCCGTCGACCGAGCAGCGCTTATTATGTTTTTCAACTACAACTTAACATTCAAGCTTCGAGGCTTTGAGTCCGTATCGTGCCTTCTTGTAGTGGGAGAGCAAAACCTGTAGATACTGTTCGCCCACTTCGGGACGGAGTACCTGCTCAGAACGTTGTCCCTTTCACTCGCGCCGCGTCCGCGTGCCGACGAGAATCTCCATTTCATCGCACCACTCTGGTATGCAAAGATTGATAGCTTATATGACCATTTGGTTTTGAAAGTGCCCAGAAATCACGCACGGTTAACTTTTCGCCGCCTGGCGTCCTTAGTTAGGATCGGCCAGACGTTGATCTGTACGAAACACGGAACGCACATACTGTTTCGCTCGTACGAGGATATTTTGTGGTTCATATTATCATTATGACATTGCTGAGGTTTATCGGTTTAAGGTGCGGTGGTTTGACTAGTTTTATGTAAGTCAGTGAAGCTTTGCCCGGTGGTCAAGCGCCAGTGCAGTGGTTGTGATTTTTTTTTAATTTTGTCTAGTCCAATAGTGTTTTTGTTGGTGACGGAAAGTTTGTGGTGGTAATTCGACTATCCTAAGGATCCGGACTGTATTGTTTGACGGTAGAAGTAATATTGGACATTGTGATTGGATGATGATTTTGCAGAATGGATCCAATGAGCTCAGACAACGGATTAGTGGTGAATAATTTGAACCACGTCCGGAGTGACTCTCAGGTAAGCCGCCCGCTTCGTAGGTCTCGAGGAAAACACGTTTGTTGCATGCCACACTATGAATAAGTGCAATGACTCCCCAATTAATTGGTCTATTTTATGGCATTATGATTAGATATGAAATTGTTAATTTGCTATCAAACTTGTGTAAACTGTACAATTTGATCGCGTAAGAATTTTCCGTATGTTTATTTAGTAAACTGAGTATGTACTTGCGAAGTTTTTGGAATATAACTTGATTGTTATCGTTCAACTTTTATATAAAGTTGTCTCATAATATACCTCAGTGGACAGCGTGGCTTTCCTTATGGGTTTGCTAAGAAAAGATACATAGTCATTTGTGGTACTTACAGACACTGTACCTACCTGTTCCTTGTTGCTGTAATAGTCTATGCCCTTAGTAAACTTTTCCTTTGTTGATTCAAGCGTATTGATAATATTGGCTGCCAGCGTTTTAAAGTCACAATTCTGTGCATTAATCTCTTGCTTAACTGCGAGACGGCGATTTCACACACTACCACGCTGCTCCAGTGCAGACAGGCGGAAGTTGATAAGATTGTAAACAGTAAATAATGACGATCGAGAGGTCCTGGGTTCAAATCCTTGGTCGGGCACTGTTGATCCAATCTAAATTAGATATTATAGTAGTGGTACATAGTCTGAATATGTGCACGGTGTATGACAATAGACTCACCAACTATTCAATATTGGAACGAAATGGTAACAGATGAAATATCTGAATGTAGGTACTAGACTCCTCTGCCTACGTCTTCGCAGATTACAGGCGAGATGTTATGTTGTTTTATTCAGTAAACAATTATGTAAATTTAAAACATTGAATTTCTTATAATTATATGTATTACGAAAACCAAAATATGTTTCTCCCTATATTTTAATCAATTTTACCAAAATTATTTAATTAATTCTGGGATAATGACGTCAACGAGATCAATGATCTGATTTTTACATAGGCTTTCGTAGTTTTTGTTATTTATGTTACCATAAAATTATAATTTGCTCAGCGTATTAAGTCCTGTTCGAACAAACATTCTCACGGTGAGCATTAACTTTAATGACAAGTAACCCACTAATTATACACAAATTACGGGAGCCTCATTAAAATAGTAATTAAGTAGGCATTAAAACCGAGCGTAATAATAACATCAGCAAAATTAGTACTAGAACAGTTATGTTTTTGATGTTTTATTATGAAACTCTACAACAGTCATCCTAGGTCGAGGATGGCTGCCGTAAAATTAGCTCAAGAAACAATGAGTATGTAGCTGTTGTCAAGAATGTCTCAATAAACAGAATTTTATATTCCACTGTTTCCCTTTAAATTTACCTGATATTTTATCACAATATGTGGATACGTATTGTTTCGTGTAAAGTGCAAAATAAACTTAAAAAAAAATGGGATTATATATCAACTTGTTCCATATCATCTTTAAGTAGTGGTAAAAAATCATTAATCTTCTGATTTTCTAGCCACATTCAAAAAGTTGTTAATTGCTTTTTGTTAGTTAAGACTAGTTTTATAATATTATAGCTCTTAAGCAACTTTTTATAACCAATTTTATATTATTAATGATATATTTTGCGCTTTGAAAATTTGATCGGGATAAATTGGTACTAGTCCTTTGTAAAAGTACATTAAGGTGAAGTGTTTTTTTAATATAATGTTGCCATTGTAAGTTGTTAAAGTACTCACTAACTCGAAATTACCTAAGTCTTATAATAATTGTTTCACCTGTTTTGACCTGTAGACCCAACAGACAGATAGACAGTGTTTGTTGGGCAATTATAGACCGTTAATTTGATATTCACTCGTAAAAAAGTGCCTTTATCATATTAACCATTCACGGATTGTATTAAAGCGTAAGACAATAATATAAGCTAACCGTACACGCATACTTCATCATATTGGTACGTAAAATACCTAACGAAAACAATTCCGATCAAGTTTCCTTACAGTTTGTTGAACGCACTACTTGGTTAAGGAAATTATAATTCTACGATGAGGTGGAAACTTTTGGAAATTGTTGATATACATGTTATCAATACAATGTTTTCAAATACAAATGTTTACACAGATATATGGTTAAATGTTTGATATATGGTTAAATGACACACACACACACACAGATAAAATGGTTAAATGACTAAGTATTGAGCCGGCTAGGCTCACGTACGTATCTTTTTTCGGGATGGCCCACCTGGAAAAACATACGTGAGTCTAACCGGCTTAATACCTAATCAGATGCTAGTTATTTAATATTAAGCTTATAAACTAAATAGAAACGAACTGAACATTCTTACCGGGTTCATGTTCCTGGGATTTCTATTACAAAAGATGTACTAAAATCACCTGTCAAACAAATAAAAATGCGGCCAGACAAAGCTGCAACATCACAATAAGGAGCCGTAAAATCGAATGGATCGCCGAAATGAAAGAGGCTCATTTTTTGCTTCAAGAACGCCCGAAATCGGAGGAGGCACATGTCAGATGACGTCACTGTTCCCGCCAAAACCTGTTTCGCGCCAATTCGCAGCTGTCGACGGCAAAGCGGTCGGGTTGCCAATAATTTACCTTTTTATTTTATTTTTCTTGGCCTCGGGCTTTAGCATTCAGCCTCCGAGATACACCGTTAAGTTCTCTAATTATGGACTGTTGTTTTTCTCATGCGTAGTTAATGTTTGGCTGTAGTTGTTATTTAAAGTTGTTACTGTTTTTTAAATGTAGTTGTCCTTTGTGTGACCGTAAAATTCTTAAACATCGATTTAAAGTAGACGAGCGACTGATTCGTCACTGCACTAAATTCCCACGGACGGACTTTCGTTTCATTGCTCTTTAATTTGAATAAAAGTTGTAAACGACAATTTTATAGCAATTTGCTCGATGAAAAGTAATAACCTGACATTTAGTTGCTTGAAGACAACCATGGACATTTTCCATTTTTAAGTAAATAGATAACATTCGTTTTATAACAACGGAAGATAAGTGAATTCTAATAGATGGCTTAATTGATGAAAATCTAAACAAATAATCCCTTCAGCCTACATAGAAAGGGACCTGGCGTGAAGATATGTATGTGTTTAAATAATTACATTTAGGTAAATTTTAATGTACTTCATTTACGGTACATTTATACGGTGCCCGTTAAACAACACATTGTGTTGTCAGTTTCTTATAGGCAACATTACTGTGTACTCTGAATATTTGTTAAATTTTGAGCATAGGTAATGTTGCTTGTTTCTGAACTTGTACTTGGTGTACTTGTACTTGGTAGTTTGTTAACATTTTGGTATCCAAGGGCGGGTTGTTTTAGCTTGCCTAAACGTCAACATTGGGGCTAACTATCTTCAAAGTACAAAAGTGCCGTATCACAAAATGTCGCCCTTACCAATTTAATTTTACTAACTTGAATTCTTTAACTTAACTGACTTGAAATATCCTATGTAATCGTTATTATTTTACGTACGTCGGTATATTATATTAACGAACAATTTGAAACAACCGTCCCTTAGATTTATAGCCCGTTGACAAGCACTTTCGTTTGACATAGATTTCCAAAATAAGCATTATTGCACGCTTATATAAATACGTGAATGCCTGCGAGAGCCATAATTTGTTCCTTACATGAAACAGCTGTTGATTCCTTGAATATGAACAGTTGGATATAAATTCTAAATTTAATTCAGGTCACACGCACGCGTACTTTGACTTCCTGTGTTTATTTCAGAAATAACTTTCATGCAAAAAGATCACGTTGACTACAACCTGAATTAGTCATACATTTTAAATATTGCGCACGCGTCTTCTCAATTACCAGAAAACATTAAAGTATTATTGTATCTACGTAATATGTACTTATATGTGGAAATGATATCAACGGAAGTATTGTTGTCTATGGTTAAATATAGTTAATAAAGGTAGGATATAAAGTTTTATCAACTTCGACGTTTTTTACCTTCAAAATGTACGTTACCAAATGTAAGATGATGATAACAAATGGTGTTTTGTCTTTTACAATATGATCGGACTACAAATATCTTGGAATTAGTACTAAATTAATTTTATTAGCAACAGTTTTGGAACGCGACTCCCACGCATTTCCTCGATGATTATAATTAAATAAGCATGACTCACGAAGATATTTAAAAGTTTTTTTATTGTATTGTAGCAGCAGACTGCTTGTTACCTAAACTTGGCTGGTCACTGCAGAACTTCGATTTTTGTATCTACCAAACTAAACCTAAAGGTAGAATAGACAATAGAGGGATAATAAACCTAAAGGTAGAATAGAGAATAGAGGGATAATAAACCTAAAGGTAGAATAGAAAATAGAGGGATAATAAACCTAAAGGAAGAATAGAGAATAGATAGAAGGCGGTCTTGTTAAATGTTACGATGAGTTTCAGTACGAGTTAGAAGTATCTTGTTCATTTATTATTTCCGCAAACAAAGGTATTTTAGGGACTTACCGGTACTTTAGTCAAAGTATTTGGGATTTTTAGATAAAATGGTTATTTGAGTATTATGTAACGTTTAGGGAGGTTACAGAAAAAGGGGACGCCGCGTTACATGGGGGGAAGGGTTAAGAATTTTTAAGGTGTGTGTATATCTCTCTGTTATGATTGTTTAAATTTACTTCAATCAGTGAGTAATCCTCATTCGTTGTCCCAATCGCTTTTACAGGTAACTCTTGTAGCTTTTCTCTTTTATATATATGTACTTATATAGATCGATTAAAACAAGACGCTTTGAAATTTTTACGCTGCTCGAGTACGTATTTACAAAATTTACACGCCTTACAAGTCATTACAGAAAACTAAAACGCGCAGAGGTCTTCATATCGATTAAAAATGCACAATATTTATAGTTTTTTTTTAAGTACGTTCCGTTCTATGGGGAATTCAATTTGAAGTTATCTATTCGATCACTGCAAAAAAATGTTCGCGTTGAACGGAAAAGCGTTAACGATGGAACGGTGTATTTTAAATGCATTTTCTCCGGCCGCGGCGCGGTGGGCGAACTGAATAATTACCGACTACCAACACTTGTTTTCTCGGGGACAGTCCTAAGACGGCTTTCTTCAATGTTTCAGGGCTGCCTATTTCTTGAACATGCTTAAAAAATGGAATAGATTATAAAATTCATATATTGGATTTTTTCAATAGTATAAAGTTACTGTATAAAGTTAAACAGAATAATTATAAAATATACTCTGTATATAAATTTTATATTTAAGTAGCGCGATTAATTTTGTAATGACAAAGTGAATCTGCTCCTTTAGCTCAATTTTCTTTAAACATTTGTTCAAAAAATTTGTCTATTTAGCTTTTATATCCAGTTGGATTCTGAATTTATGCCCGGTGTATGGCAATAAGCTCACCGCCTATTTTATCATGGGACGTAACTGCTGAGAATTGGGGATGTGGTACACTCATCTGCCTACATCTTCGACGATTACAGGCGTAGTGTTACTTTTTGTTAATAACCGGGTGATTGAAGTCTAATTCAAATAAAATATAAACGTAATATTAACAAAACTGTATGATATCTGTTCCTTTTAAAACTATTGGAACTTTAAAAAAAACAGCCCTGCATCGGTGGTACTGCACTATGCAGTCAATGGAACCAGTTAAGCCATCTAGGGAGCCCTCTAAAACCAATACTCATTAATTGATTACGCCATGTCAGTGAACTTGAGTTCCTTATACATTGTAAAATGTATACATTGTAAAATTTTGTTACATTGTAAAATTCATGTTTTGTTGATTCTATTACCAGGTGTTAGTGTGGTGGCTTACGTCATGTAAAATTCATGTAAAGTCAGAATAAAAGGAGGTAAAATCAGTATGTTGGCTTAATTTACGGAAACTAATAGAGAAGTGATACTGCCTTAATTACGAATATTCTAGAATTTACTTTGACCGCTTGGATTGTTAAAGGGTAGTTATTACACATGCAGTGACATCATGTAACATCACGTTTGTAATCCCCGAAGAGGTCGACAGAGGAATGTAGTACACTGCCACGTTTCACCAGTTACGTTTACGTCCCATTATGGAATAGGTGGTGAGTCTTTTACCATGCACCGGGTACACATCCAGATTCCGAGCCACTACTGAAAAACCTTAGTCAACAAAATTATTAGTACCCGGGATTTGTACCTAGGACTTCTCGTTCGGCAGTGCCGCTTGCAACTAACGATACAGTGACATGAACAAATGCAGTGTTAGTTTAATATATACAGGTGACTACAGTCGTGAGGACAACGTGTTAATGATTTAGACCAATAATACCTAATAATTTTTAAAAATTCACCTTCAATAATCTACCGTTAATATGTAGACTTCTATCAAAAAGTTATAATGTGATTTTTATAATAAGTCATCAAGTTCTGGTATGATACAAAACTTGCTACGATGGCACCACGGAAGATTATTTACCTGATGTGAAGCTGTGCAACATTAACTTTATACTTCACAATACATGCAGTAAGAACTCGAC
>DWEJ01001696.1:0-12568 GCA_018245835.1 Mysoria sejanus stolli | reverse complement strand
GTCCGGTGAGCCAAAGCCAAAGTACCTCGCCAACGAGAGCAGTCCTATATGTCTATGTCAGAACTAGATGAGTAAAAATTTACTTCCCACGTTAAACCTATAGACATTTCCTAGTCGAAGTTTTGTTAATAAAATAAATTATTATTTGGGTCATAAAAACAGATATAATTTAATTTCGTCTCCTAAATATTATGTTGTAAATTTAGAAATATGCAGCATGAGTTGCATATTTTCTGCTGTGATTATTTATTTTTACTATATATGTTTTAATGGTTTTTTAAAAGTAGAACTAGTCAAACGCTTCCATATTAAATAAGTGGCTTCCTAACGTTCATACAGTAGATTAGCCAACTTTAAGTTACGCTTATTATGTCAAAGTCACAATGTGTAACAATTGTATTCTGAAATAATGAACGCTTTACATTGATTATTCCTCTTGGGTACCAAGTGTAAATTCACATCTATGGAATTTTTTCATTCGTGTAACATTATTAGATATGCATTTCATTATATTTCATATTTATTTAAGTTTGCTTTCTTTATTATATAAAAATAAGTAGTGAAAAAGTCCTGTTTATTTTTTTTCGATTTCTACTTAATAGGACATTTATATTTATAAGAACTAAAGGTACTTTAGGAACTTTTATACTAATTAAGGCAAGAATCACATTAATTGATTAATGAGTTTGCTATGAAACAGTAATAATAACTAAAGTGTTTAACAATTGAAGCGATTTTGTCCAGTCAATGTGAAAATACTGGATCCAACTACTGTCAACGTAAACACATAGTTGTTCGACAGAATTCTGTCGACTGAAATATAAATAAAAGATTTGCATTCCTCCCGTCATACATATTTCATAGAGTATATTACTATGCTTTATACGTTAGCCCGTAATCTGTTATCCCATTATGTGCTTCATTTATAGTCACTCCTGCAGACTCATATGGTTTATTTCGCAACCACTTGTAAATTTATTGCTATTTTATGAAGACTTAAGCATGATTTGTACCGCATTCAGTTTAAAAGCTTCAAAATGTTATTAATTATAATCATATTATAAATATTTTTTTATGGCGAAAGCTTTTGTTGTTGGTTATTGTTTAACGGTAAATTTTATAATGCTATTGTAATTTTATATTTCAGTATTTTAAAGAGACATCATTCTCCTTTTGATATATCAAAATAAAATAAGGTGAACAGTTCTCTTTAGTCATTAAAGTTTTCTCAGACCTTCTGCATTTGTAGATGTGAAGAGAGAAATGCATACTTAACCATTTTGTCATATATCTCATTATACGTATTTTAGTTAAATGAAAATATTTAAGTTACAACATTATGATGATGATATCGTAACGATCCCCCTCTCTGCTCACTCCGTGTAGGTAGAGACCACGGAGCGTCAAATATATTTGTCCTTAAGAACCGACTGGTAATGTAATATTCAAGTTACATGATCTATCCGTTATCCTTTCTTATTCCATTTTAATGAGAACCAGTTCAAACACTTCTTCTTCTTCGTCGAGTCGATGGCTGATCGTGAGTGACCAGCCACGTGACGTCCCACTATGGAATAGCTGATGAGCCATCTAGACACACCGGGCACATATCTACTCCGAGCCACTACTAGAAAGTCTTATTAAAAATAACAATTTTTATTTGAATCCAGGACCGGATAGATCGGCAGTCGCGCTCGGAACGAAAGAGCCTTCAAATACATATTTTATTCAAAATAATTCGTATAATTAATGAATATTAATTATCTCTGATTCACCAGCTTTGTCCACATGTCAATATTACGTATGTCTGCGTTATTATCGTACGCGAGCAGCTAAGTGATGTAATTTATAAACGATCAATTATGTTAAGCATGTGTTAATGTGAGATAGATGGTGATATAAATTCATCAGACTAATGTCGTACCGAACAATAGTCGTAAAATGTCATGTTTACCATGATAATTGTTATATATAATTATATTGTTTCTGACGCTTGCTATTGTTCATTATTAAGCCTTATTCTTGAAGTTTAGGAGCATAGAATATTTTAATGAGTGTATTTTAGGAGTAGGATTCGTTAGAGTAGAGTTCTAATGCTACTAAATTCTGGACCCACTTATATCTGAGAGTCACAAAAGCACAGGTACTATTGTGTTACGATTTGAAGGTGTTGAAGGTGGGCAATTAAGATGTGACATTCCAACGCGGTCGTAGTGTTCCTAGCAAATATATAATTACTTAATTACTTAGCTTGATTCCAATAACATTTAATAAAAGATATTAATTAATTTATTTAGAGCTTTGTTTGTTTTTAATTAATTTTTTATTTATTTCAATATTTTTTTATGTATTTCATTATTTATAACGTAAAACGTTATAAACAATGAAATTTCGTTATTTATATTTTTAATTATTCATCAATTTAATTATTTATTTAATTAATTATGTATTTTATTATTCTTTTAATATACTATCTCCAGACTTAGCGAATATGATAATGATGACTGCGGTCTATAGTGATCATTTGACAAAAAATACATAAATTGCGTCAACTGAGCCGGCAGTGCTTATTCTGAGCTTTGTGCCAAAATTGGTTTCGTGTTTCCAATTAACATTATAGTTTTATGACCGAAAATCGACTGTGTAGCTATGCATATCGATTTTTTTCTGTTAATACTACGAAAAATTAATTTCGGTACTGGAAATTGAGAATTTTATTTTACATTCATATCTTCACGCCAGATTCCTTACGGAGTAGGCAGAGAGCACCGAGTGCCAAATATCTCAATCACTATCTCCAGACGTGCCCCGCTCGTTCTACATTACTGCGATTATGGAATGCTCTGCCATTGAATATTCGCCTTGCGACGAGTAAATAGAGTTGAGTCCTTTACGACTGGTAAGGAATTGTTACTTTAAACTTATAATTAAATATTTACCATTATTATTATTACATTCCATTATTATTTCATACTTCCGTATTATGATTATTAATTTTATTCAATATTTATATTTTGTACCGTTGTCCCGCGTCTGATTTCTGTTCTAGACTCCTAATCAAAGGTTGTCTGGTAGAGATCGCTTGTTAGCATAATACCGCTAATAATATACAAAGCTAAATGGCATAATGCATATTGTTTCTTTATTTTGGTGTACAATAAAACATATTTGTATTTGTAACTGTGAATATTAAAGAAATAATTAATTTTATAAGAAATAAAGAAATAAATAATTAATTATTAATTATCATTTAATTATTAATAATTAATAGTCAAAATTATACTTAAAACATTTTATTTGAAATGTCGATAAACGTCCACTTGTCGTCCATAAAGCAACGAGTGGTTTTTGCGCGTGATATTTGACTTCAGCAAACTTTAGCAGAATAAGTCATAAAATGCTAAAACGCTTCCAATTCCTCTGCGTTTATAGACAAAAAGCTTCGTTAAAATATCCCCAGTTGGCGCTAATTAACTCCACTGTGTGTTTTAATCGACAGTAATAATTAACAAGGAAGTATTCAAATGTTTTTAAGCACTATCCCATAGTTAATGAGTTACATTACTTACTAGTGATACAGTCTGGCAATGATCTCAGTCCTGTTTTATGGAAAATAACAGATTCAACGAGGGCGTATGATGAGGTAGAGTCAAATCCACTATTTAAAAAATGTGCGTTTTAAGGTTGAATATAACTTGCTTATAACTTCACAAAAAAGTATGGAGTGTTCTGCATTCCTCTGCCTACCTCTTCGGGGATTATAGGCGTGAAGATAAAAAAATATAACTTCACAAAAAAGTATGTTAAGCGTGTTAAGTATATCAACCCGCACTTGGCCTTAACATTCTTAGCAAGAGAGGACACCGGTGTCCAACATAAAAAAAAATATAGTTACGCCAGGTTCCTTACGAAGTAGGTAGCAATGTAGCAATGAGTACAAAATGATTCTTGTGCGTTCACCGTTCTCTTCATACAAGTGTGGTTTTAGAGTCTTTTGACTCCGCCCGTTCTGTACCTGACCTTTTCGCTCAACATAGATGATACTGTATTTGCTAGTATCAACCTACATATTTCAATCCACAAAGGCCTCTCAAAAACAAGCCAAATTTGGTTTTCAGTTTTTCGTATCCTACCACTGCCAGCCACTTCGCGTATATCGTCCCTCCGCCAAACTCTCTACTATCAATATATTAATTGATGTTAAGTTTATGTAACCAAATTCCACTGTAAATGCATCAAGCCTGGTACAATGCAATTGGCAGTAAGGCATGTAACTCGTTAGACTATCGGTCGTGCTAATTAACTCGCTCTTTACTGCAGCTTGCATGGCGAGGAAACTAGATTTACTGGGGCACTGGGGCACAATTAACTGAAGTTACACTCAAAAGTGCTAAGTTTGAAGTGAATTATATTTATATGGACACGATGGTAAGCGTTCTGATTTTAAAAGGAGATTCGTCTACAACAGTCAATCGATGAAAGGTTTAATGGTGATTAAGGGTTTCTAGCTAGAAATTCCTATTGGTTGCTAGTAATTAAGATTTTTAATTTGTAAAATGTTAACCAATTTTAATATTATTATATGATCACGTTCCTTGTTCCTTAGGAGCAAATTTTTAAATTAATTTTTATTACTGAAATGAAATTCATACTGTATTATAATACCATAGTAACATTTATTCACCTCTTAAAATATGTCATTCGGCCATATTTCTCAGTGAGACGTGTATCTCGTACTCTCACCTCAAACATAAACGTCTTGGGCGAAGTTAATCGCAGGTGCTTCGCCAACCGCCAAGACGAACTTGTTAAGCCTTCTCAGCTTACAGTGAGTTTATATCGCTGCTAACTTACCCAAATAATTAGGATTCCTACGTGCACTTTGTAACTTAGGGCACTTGCAGTATACATGACGTTTGAGTAAGCGTTTAAGCTCAATGTAATTCACGATAAAATAAAAATATGTAAAATTGTACGATTTAATAGGCTAGGAAAAGTTAAACCCTTTTAGACTTTTAGAGGAACATCCCTTTTAAGGGACAGCAAACTGACAAATATACCTACTAGTACGATATTTTGTTTGTTGACTCGCGTGAGTTCATGTCAATAGGAATCCATAATCCTTTTAATGTCAAAGTGATCTAGGCCCAGAGCAAATTGCTCAATGCAGATATCTATAGTAAATATTCTATTGATACACAAGCTGCTAACGAAATAAATACTTGCATAAGATTCTATCTTTGAAAGCTCTTTTAGGTGCTTTAATAAGTATATGGTTTAATACATTTTAAAAATGACGAAATCTATCTTAAAGTTTTTTTTTGGACGCAGACATTACTTAATTGGCTTGAAACTGGTAAAATTACGTAATGGTTATCAAATATTTTTTTCCATACCTTATTTAAATTTACTTAGTTATACCTTGCCTACCTCTGCGAGGATTACAGGTGTGAAGTAACTTTTTTTTATTTTTTTTATACTCATTTAGAACCTGTTAGTATTATAACTGTATTGTTTTTTTTTTTTGGAAACAAGTTTTGTGATTATTATTATTGACATCTGACATTTTCATCTCTTATTGCACCTGTCGCGTTCGTGTGTACTACAAACACATAGTCGCTCGGCCCAACTCATAACGTGCCAATATATCTGAAATACCCGGTAGATATTAACGACCGGCATCATATTTTCGGTCTATCCTGTTTTCGGGTTTTATTCACAGGAATACGTCAAAAAGCAATCATTCAGTTATGTAATTACAATATCGATTTATTTACAGATATGATCATGTCCCATGTTGTTAACCCGAACCTCGCTAGGGTGGTAGAATAACGGCCTGAGCCCTGTTGATTCTGAAAGGAGATTCGTTTCCAGTGAAATGATAAAGGGATTTAACATGATGACTGGCATCATTGTGTTATTCATTACAAAAATATTCAGATGATGTTCAGTTCATACAAATCAGTGGATCTGTCTCGGACATTATATAGATCACTCTATAAATAATCAGGAACAATTGAATTCGTTCTCATGGATCCAAATGGCTCCAGTATTCATGAGCGATGATGTGCATCGCTGAACAAAACGCTCCAAATGGCTCCACCGTTTAGTTTCACTCGAAAATTTATTGTCATTTCGAAATAAATGTCACACGTGTACTTAAAAAGTTATTTGTGTTCAGATTTTAAAAGCGGCGACACTTTTTCCTGACATTCCATGTAAACTGTATTGTTGTCGGTTCAGATGTCCATGACTCAGGCCTGTGGCAAAAATGACAGACAAAAGAAGAGCAGTACATAGTTTTAAAATACGCCAACTGATTTTGTAATAACAATATGGTAATGTTTTCCTGTAAAATTAATCCAAGATTAACAGTAATATGTATTCATTGAAAAATGGTTTACAGTGTCAAATTATTTTCAAATACAAATTTTGTTAGAAAGTGTTTCTTTTAGCTACTATTGTTCACGGTAACATATAAAAATAAAATTTAAGCATAGGATTTAATAAAAAACCTATAATCCTTTTTAAAAAACCTATAATCGAGAATAAGTTTAAGAGCACTTAACTAATTAATGTATTTGTGAAAAAGGCGTAATCGGGTATCTGTTATCGGATTATCGTTATTATCGGATAGCCGTTTAAGCAAAATAAAATACCAGACGAGAAAAAAATTACCTAAGTGTATGAACTATATGTAAATAAACAAATTTGATGCACTTTGTTCATCGCATCAGGAAGGTCGTATGGAATTTTACACTGAAATACATTATTACCTCGTTACATTGAATGTGCGACAGTAATTTTCCAACAGGTCATATACAATTATTGAAGGAAGCCTATTAAAAAAACGATGCATCGTGGCAAAATAAAGTATTATTGGGAATTACTGATTATCAACTGAATTATAAATTAGGACAGATATATAAAAAACTCTGTTCCGCTTAGAACTTATGTTACGAGTAGGTAACAAAAAATTATACATTTCTACAATATTTTTCTATTCTTTTATTTGCATTAAATCTTGAGAATGTATAAATTATTTTGTGTAAATCTCTATCATAAATATCTTGTGCACGAGAAAAACTAGAGTCTACGATAAATTACGGAGCAAGATGGAGAAACGAGGAAAAATAATCCCCTTTAGTAATTACAGGAAAAGAGTATCTCGATAGTGAGTACCGGCGTAAAAGATAACGGTTATAGGGCGTGTTTGCGCAGTATTATTATGGTAGTTGCTCTTTATTTACTCGATAAATAATATATAGGTATTAACAAAAGATTGTTGAATACAATACAATAGAAACTCAATTTAATAAGGGCATAGTAAGGAATAAAAGTGTTAGATATATCGGAAATTCAGTTAAATCGATTTGTAACAAACATAAATCAGCCTTATAATCCCCGAAGTGGTAATAAAAGGTGTGTAATACACTCCTACGTTTTGACAGTTACGTATATAACGCTGGAAAATAGGTGGTGACTCTATTGCCATACACCATGCACATATCCAGGCTCCGAATTAAACGACTCCCAATTTAAACTACTTTTAAGGTTTTTATACATTAATGCAAACAATCTGTGTTTGCTAAAGGTGACCAAGGCTCATTTACCTTGACCCTATAGGTCAAGTACTGATTGGTAGCGGAGTTACAAATCTCCAAAACCGGTGTACCTACATGTACTAAGCGAGTCATGAATGTAGATAAGCGGTGCGGGTCTATAAAGTTAAACATATATGGCACTCGGTGTCCTCTGCCTACTCCGTTAGGTACCTGGCGTGATTATGTAACGATAAATGTATAATTATAAACATCAATTATCTGAATATATTATTTAAAAATTGGATAATAAAATGACACTAGCATAGCGACTATAACTATAGAATCAATTCTTATTCAGTAGTCAATAATGAATGTTGCAAATTACAATTAGGATGAGGAATTGGAATAGTGTTAATTATTGTAAAAAAGTTACCTACATGTCCCGTCCCACGTCCGTAATCCTTGGATAATAACGTCACGTATTATTACGGACACATGCGTTATCCAGTGGAACAAATTGCTCGGATTACGCACTCGACGGCGGGGCTCGTCGTAAAAACTTAAATGTTATGGGCCGGAAGATTTCGCGGCTACTTGACTATCGGAAGAAGTATATGTATTATAAAAGTTAGTTACGTTACGTTGCGTAACATCACATCTGTAATCCCCGAAGAGGTAGGCAAATGAATGTAATAATAATAATAATAATATATGCAGGATAAACGCCTTTTATTCAATATGACGAACTTGTAGGATAATTTTATGAATAAGTAATAATCGTAGTCACTTTAGCTGATCATTCGTATAAAAGACATTTCATTTTTATATGGCATCCATTTGTTGTCTTATTTATTTACTGATATGGCGGCACATCGACTACACCCGCCAATCGCGTGTCTCGTTACTCTTGTCTAGGAAACATGAACGAGATTTTGCGATGCGATGGCGTATTCCGATACTTAGATAACGCAACGCAATATCTCTGTATTTATCCACTTCTTTTATATAACGATCAGTTATTTATATATAACACATTTTGTTATTTGCCCGCGAAGTGTCTATATTCACCAAAATTGTCGTGAATTTAGCGCAGATCGATTTGGAGATCCCATTCAAAACGGTTTGCTCAGCGGTGCATATCATCGCTCATGAATATCAGTGCCATTTAGATAGCTCCTGGAGGAGATCGGATGCAACTGCAGGGTGTTTTGAATTCATTTCCGGCCATTTGTAGAGGCGGAAATAGAACGGAATATCGCTGACAGCTTCGTTCACTTTTAGATGCATTGTGACCACCTGAAAGTAGGTCGGGATAGTAATAATGTCGCATAGTGACCGCCGGCCGACAAATTCTCATGTTTATTATCAGAAAATGGGATGGAGTGTGAGTAGTGTGCCGGGCTATCTGGATATCGGATTTCAGGGAAAATTGCCAAGCTACGAATCCGGCCGAGCGAGCGAGATCGTATACACAAGCGGGTATGAATAAAGTAACGCATGAAATAAGGGCCACAAAGAGTCCGTGTCGGAAACCAACCGCATCGGATATCAAGGAAATTGCTCGCATAGGCAGTGTGTAAACTCTTGGCCGTGAATATTTTAGAACCGCTTCACTCTATTAGGTTTCTTTGTTTGTTTGTTTGTTGTAATGTGGAAACGTTCTTGAAACTTTTTTTTTGCGTGATAACTTAAGGATATTTTATTGAAAAGTAGGCACTGCTGAATCTGGATGGTATAGGTTCCAAAAATGGGTAAGATGTAGAGATTACTTTATCGGGTGGATTGTCCAAAAGCAATTTCATTACATGCGGTTATTAATTGTTAAACGGTCATTGATTTTCCCGCCAATAACTCCGATGCTCTCTCTTCCGCAGAATCTTATCTATATATTTAGAGTATGACAAAGAGTTTATACGATCCAACGAATAATCAGTTTGAAAACAAATCATAATTTTTCCCCTTTTGTTTAAATTTGTACAGGACAAACCGGAACAGGAAAATGGGAATTAATTGGTTTATTTCGACTAATAATTTCATGTTTACGATTTCAGTTTAGACTTTCAAAGCTGAAAGTAAGGCGATAAATTCCTGCAATAAACAGCTGGTGATATTATTCATGACGTTTTTTGAGTTTGTTTAACGCCCCACCTTTAAGAATGAGTTGATTAAGAATTCTTTTATTGTTTGTTAGAAGTTTGAAGAGTTCGCGCGTATTTCGCACCATTTAACACGCAAACTTTATAATGACCATATTAAAGGGTGTTTTCATTTTAAATATGAGTTATTTTGTTAATTTTATTATATACTTGAAATTATCCGCTTTACGAATAGTTATTAGTAAAACGGATAATTTATAGATATTGCCATTATGTTTATTTGATTGATTCAGTATTAGTTGTATGAGCATTTTGTTAACGTTATAAGTCAATAGCATTGTAAAAAACTTACATATTCAATAAACCAGTCCATAATAGAAATATTTCTCTGAAATAAACATTATCCACAAAAAAGTAAAACCTCAAAAACCGCAGAAAGGTTAAACCTTTATTGAACTTGTTCCACGACTCTGGAACAATGTTGTTGATGTATTTACGCGTATACCATTATAATTCATATTTTTTGCAAGATGCAATATAAAAGTACAATGCAATCGAAACATGGCTTACCGTCGGGAAATCTTTGTTTCAAGCAGCAAGAAGTCACACAGTAAACGTACGAATAGTAATGATGAATCCCTTTGAGGAAACACTTTTTCTTTTGCACATAGCAATGTTACGCGTTTCGAGCCTAGAACCACGACGACTTGCTGTATTTAATTTAAGCAAACGAACCTTTAAGTTGCATCGTCGACTCTTTTACGGCTTCTGTTTGAGACGAGTCTTCTCTCTCAATGAGAAGTTGCCATCCTGATTTAAATACAGGAACCCTGGTTTAGCAGAGTATACAATAAGCTGGGCGGAAGTAGTTTTTAAGCAATTTTTATTCCAAAGCTTGTTTAGTAACCCGAATAATATTCGACAGCGCTCCTGTTTGAAGCGTTTCGGATTCAATGAAGCTTTTGTTGATATAATGAAATTTGCGGTCGTCCGATATTTTTTAATTACTTCGAAAACTCATTGAGTCCTTCTTTAGGAAAGTTGAACAAGAATTTTTTTATGTAGTAGATGACTTTATATTTTTTTTATAAATAATCGAAAAGACTAAAGCCGATTATAAGGAAAACAGACTTATTGATAAGGCCAGATACTGGCTGTTGGGGGAGTTAGGAATCGTCGAACCTGGCGTGAATGTGTGAAGACAATATAAGTACCTTACGTAGCTTAGCTAATGTGTCAATAGCGTTGGTATAAAAGTCACATTACGATAAAAAAAATCTTATTTTTTTTTACAATAAACAAATATGAAATAAAAATTCTACGTTTTGAAATAGCCGTAGTAAAAAGCAAGGCTTTAAAATATGCGTTACCTTCGGGAAATCTTGCTTGGCTAGTAGTCGCCTCGTAAACCCGTTGAGTAACGAAAACCTCCATGGAAATATGTTTTGATGGGCTACTATTTTAGTGGGTCATTTCGTTAATTTAAGCTCAAATAGAATCCTCGAGTACCTGACTGTAGATGTTTCTAAAACTGTTATACCATAATTTTTTGCTGTACGATTATACAAAATATTCTTGGATCAAGTACATTTTTTTAAGCACGGTTCGCGTTTTGAGCACAACATCACCTGATGATTGTAAGTAAAATGTAGCCTAGAACGTAGCACGTTTATATAATAAAGCAAAGTATCAGTAGAATTTGGGCGACTAATGCTCTGCACACGTACGATATTTGTAATATCCTTCGCTTTTTGGTGTTTTAGGACCTCTCAATGTTCCGAATCTTGTAGATTCTTTATTTATGATTTCCGCGTTTTTCAGCAATCCCTTTTTGCCTGCACGCACCCTTGCCGTGTCTCTGACATAGAGTAATGGACCACCCGCTCAACAAATTGAAATACAGATTATGATAAATCACAAACTTTTGAAATTTGCTGCCTATTCCGTTGATTTATTTGCGAAGTAGGTAGAGCGATGCGTTTTTTGCACGATCTATTATCGCTCAGCTTGCGTTCAGCTTTCATGTAAGGAGTCCTCTTGATTCCGTGGCGAAACTTTAGTAAAAACGGCTTCTTTGTGATTGTTGTATGTACTTCAATGTATGTTTATACCTACATATGCGTAACTCTGTATATAAAATATAATGTAAATATTTTTTTTTGATGTTGTATTTCAATTGTCTTTATCCAAATAAGTTTTTTTTAATTCTGACGTAACTTAAAAAAGTTATAGTACATTTCGAGAGGATTTTTTGTATAAATATGAATATAATATTTTTGATGCGATACCAAAGTAATTACGTCGTCCCTATTCCAACTTATACACAGAAAACAATATTAATACGAACAATAATATTAATACGAAAACACAAAACAATATTAATACGAACAATATTAATACGAAATTGATTAAATTATACAGAAGTTTAATAACCCTCGAACTACGTAGTGTGTATGGGGCGAGTTTTATATTTACTAGAAATAATTAGCCCTAAAATGGACATTCGAGGTTTCTTAATATTGATATTCATTGACTCCGATATTTGTAAACAGGGATTTAATTTCACGTGGGATGAACTGATTCAAGTTATTTTCTACGTAATACGTAATTCAAGTTATTTTCTACGTATGTACTAGTTTATATAATGTCAGTGAGTATATTATATATACCTAATATTAATGTATATAGACTGTCCCGTTGGTCGTGTTGGTTGCAAGTGCAACTGCCAATCGGGAGGTTCCGGGTTCGATTCCCGGGTCGAACACTAGAAAATAATTTTTTTAATTAAGAAATTTTCTAGAAAAATTTCTAGAAAATTTAAATTAAAATTCTAATAGTGGTTTGCAGTCTGAATATGTGCCCGATGCATGGCAATAGGCTCACCACCTATTCCATAGTGGGACGTAAACGTAACCGGTGAAACGTGGG
>DWEJ01001695.1:0-12570 GCA_018245835.1 Mysoria sejanus stolli | reverse complement strand
TGTAAATTAGATTCTCTACTGAACAGAAATCTGATCAAGTAATATTTTTATTCGCATGTTCACGACACACACAATACCAATGTTGCTGCTATGTAACATGAAGTATTTATAATCTGTGCATTTATTCTTATAATTATAATCGTGGATAGTATTAAATAAACCGAAATATTTGAGTTCGTTTATAAAATATTAATCAAACGTAGCTCCACTGTATAAATAAAAAAAATCATCCGTTAAAAAACTTCTAAACGAATTGTACACGCGTTCCGTTAAAATGACAATACGTAATGTAATAGTTATTTTATGAAACACTAATTACTCTCAATTAGTTTTTGCATAGTACCTACAGCTTTTTTTCCTCACAACCGATTAAGATAATCGATTCGCATAACCAATTACAATTAGACCGCGTACATTCGCACGATATTGAAATCGAGATTCCGTTATCGAATGGGAAAGTTGATCAACTTTCCTTCGATCCTGATTTTCTCGTTTCGTCACCTTTTTTTTATCTTTGCACAGTGTTTCATGAACTCAAACAAGGCCATCGAAATGTTTTTATAGGAATGGTTATTTTATAAGCAAGTTCAAAATTTTGCAATTGTCTGGTTATATTATGCATTTAATGACTTCAATTTTGAAATATTACAATACATTTACAAGTTATTATACGCTTATGAATGTAAAATATTGTATTTGTATTGTCACAGATTTGAAACAGTGTAATGAATGCAGGCAAACGGTATTCCTTACATTATAGCGTAACATAGTATCACTGCCAGGATTTCCAAAAAAAATAGGAATTAATAATTAATTTGAATTTTAACTTAGTCGACTCAATTGCACGGTGTCGCCCGGTACTGGGTAAATAAATGAAAAAAATAAGTGGAAAAAGGTATCCAGCATTTATTATTTATACTTACTTACATACTTTATTACATTTTATAACATAACGCTCGAATCTCTTATAAGGCTTTATGCAGGTAGAAATCTAACAACCACGTTTGTCTTTGTTACATATCATTTGCAATCCAGAACCTTGTAGCGAGTGAGATACTGGATGGATTTTTTCTTGATCCTGTTTCTCTACCTTATTGAAAGCTAAGTCTTCTAACTTCAGCCTATTAAACATTTTTCACTTATGTACAAGTAATGATGTGGTCACCAGTTTGAGCGATTTAATAAAAATTCTTTATTTTTGAAACTGGCTCTTCTAAATATATAATTTATTTTTGCTAAAAATTTAAAATAGTATGTTCTATATTTAAATATACGTTCGCGATTTGAAAAATGTGTTCTATCTAGGTATTATTAATTTTTTCATTCTATAGTTGTTGTAAATAATAAATATTCGCTATATTTCATTCGTTTTGGTCGTGTTTCTCTCATCATATACCCTATGATTACGTTGGAAACTTTGTTGTGCTACTTCCCTTTGTTTTCTACCAAGCCAGACGCATATTGTTTGCCTCCACGCTAGGAAACCAACGACTAGGTTCTGTTATCTGCACATATACTCCTTTGTTCTCGCACTACGGTGTAGTTAGTCAAACTATAAGGCTAGCATATGTTACTTTTTATTAAATGTACCTTATTTTATATTACTAGAACACCCTAAAATAGTGCGGCATTCTGAAATCTAAATCATTGGTTGTTACAGATGCAATTCAAAAACAAAACGTCGGTTATTTGAAAAATTACCAATACACAGATAAGTCCAAAATAAAAAAGCCATGAATTCCACTCTGAATACGCTTTTTAAACTTGATAGTTTATTTACAAGAAACTGATTGATAGTTTCGTGTAAATTCCAAAAATAACTTGCAGCGTCGGGAATTTAGAAATAGCCGCCAGATGCGCGGTTTCTGATGCAGCGCAGTTTATATTTTCCTAAGATCGGTTAACACCTACGGATTTTGGCGTGCACTGTGACCATTAACGCTGTGGCGTGATATTATTCATCATCACTACTTTTCTTTTTTTAATTAAATAAGGGGTTTCTATGGTGCCGTTTTGTCAAATTAATTTAAAATATGCCATCTGGAAATTTCAAAATAAAATAAAATATGTACTATGTAAGTTATTACTCATTTGTGTAGGTACATAATATATAGCATTTGTCATCTTTTTATAAAAACTTGGTCATGAAATATTGATTTTTTTGTAAATATAGAGCTCTCGGCTAGACTTTGCTATAAGTAACGATTATTATCCATATATGCGTCAATTCTTAATGTACATTACATTCAATACGTTGGCAGAAGTACTTAAAACGGCAGACTCGACCTCCGTAAAACTTCAACACCAAGCAGCATTATATGTATATTGCATATAGCTTTCTACTTGTGAAAACAAAACGCTTCGCAGGGGAGACGAGGAGGGAAACCTATTTTTGGCGCCACATTTCAGTTTCAGTCAGTGCCGCGAGGGGCGCGCCTGTCGCCATCTTGGACGCGACGTTTCGCGAAATATTTTATCTGTGATTTTAAAAAAGCGTTTACAACAAAAATGACAGTCGACGCAACTGGCAAGTCAGTTTCCGGCATTAATATCAAAGTAAGAATATTGTGTTTAAATGTCTCATCAAGTGTAATGCATTCCACACAATCCTGTGCACTAAGTATTGAGACAGATAAGTATATTTGTGTTAGGTGACTAACTTATACTTAGCGCTGATATTTTAGTCTCGGTCGTTTTAACAATCTAAAAATAAAACTTATTTTATTAAAATAGAAACAAAGAATAATTATTTTAACAATAAATTAATAATAACGATATGAAAATACACAAAAAATGCTTTAAAATTCTGCAGATATTACGACAATTTTTCAATAAATCATAAAGAACCACAAATTATTTGGTCTTCACAAAAAACCGAAAATATCTATTTTCTTATTTATAATTTTAATGAGACGTTTTTGTATTGTGCAATCGAACTGAACCAATACCTACAAATAAACCAATTGATAAGGTTAGACAAGCACATATCGTTCACTTAAAAGTAAACATTATAGATCACTACTAAATATCTTTTGAGAGCAGGTTTTTAAGGTTAAGGAATGTTTGGCCTTGCATTTAATTTCCAGTTTGTCCTGTTGTATAGACGCGCCATGTACACGTACTTATCTAAGAATCCTGTTTTGTTGCTTAAATGTACATTATCATTATTAGGGAGTACAAAAGACCCACAATTTTTGGTATTACTCCCAAAATGCCAATAATGCAGTTGAAAATGTTAAATTTAAAGTCCCGAAAAGTGATTTCGATTCGCCCTAATACGAGAGTTCGCGTTTCGAAAGTAATTTGTCTCTTCTGAAAATATCACCAATTATTTATTAAAGTTTAATTTTCAAATTCTTAAACATTGCTAGTAAAAACATGGAGATTAGTCATTAGACTTTCTTTTATTACGTATTTAATTGATGATTTGTTACCATGTATTTGGGGAGCTATTGTCTAAAATGTCAAAATTATGCGAATATTAAAATCATACAATGAATATTAAAAAACAATCCTTTCTCTGTTAGGAACTGTTCATATTGTAAAAAAATTGAAGTACCTATTCGCTTCATTCATATTAAAGTTGAATATTTTTATATTTTTTCGTTACAGAGCTCGCAGAACCGCCTTCTCATCAAGAATGGCAAGGTCGTCAACGATGATGGAATGGAAGACGCTGATGTTTACATCGAAGACGGAATTATCAAGTACGTAATCGAACCGTTTCTTTAATTTATACTTTTCCATAATAAGTACAAAAGGATCACTACTATACTGTACTAATTTTCATATTTACATATTCATGTTAACAGTTTTTAAAGATTATTGCGTATTTTATATCAAATTTAAACTCTCATTAAACTAGCGTTACTATGTAACAAGTAAAAAACAGCCAAGTCTGTAAATCCAACAGAGTAATAACCAACATTTACGTACTCTTGAATTTTTTTAAAACGAAATAAATTGACGTCTATTCGCCGGGTCTTTTGTTTCAATATAAAAGAAATCTGCCTGTGTTCTTTTGTTATATGACAATGCGACACCTACTTCTCTTACTTTTTCTTGTGTTCAATTATCTAAAATGCAATCATAGTAGAACGATGGTAGACGCGGCTATAGTTGTTCTGTATTACTCTCGCGGTATACGCCACATTTCCGTTACGGAATACGAATATATGGAATATGATTACCAGATAAGAACTGTACAGATTATAATATTTAATTATTCCGCTTGAGAAGCTGCAAAACCTGCTCCATTTGTTGATACATTCTTTTTTGAATTTAGAAGCAATTTAAGTAAATGAAGTTCGTTTTTCAAAAAACGTTCTTCTACTTAACGTAATATTTTGCGTTAAGAGTATTGAAGCTGGTATTTAAAATATTTTTTTTGCGATCCATAAATTCGCTGCATAATTTGTAACGTATGAGTAATATTTGTAAATGTATCCTACAATATGTTCACCACATTGTCGATCAAAACGTGTGGTACGTAATTCTGTTTATAAACTTATTACATCATGTTATCAGCTGAGTAAAGCTCATATTTTTGGAAGTGAATCGATTCTGAAATCATCGTGCCGCGGATGTCGTCCCAATCGACTTAGTAAAGGTGATGGAAAATTTTAATAAATCCTAGTTTTATAGATACTTGTTGCAAATTTACAATGCATATTTTTATTGTTGCGAAACAAATCTTTATTTTTTAATTTGTAATCGTATTTACAATTTTTCAGAATAATCAATGACTTACGTTAAAAACAATGACATTTTTTCATCTAACAATTCATATATTATTATTCTATCGATATTTCCCTCTTGTGCGATTGTCGAATCAGATTTGGAGCCGACATCTGAACACATAATTTTGAAATAAATAGTTAATGGATAGGTAATCCAAATTCAATTTGAAAAGAAAGAAAGCTTTCTGAGAAGAGAAAGCTTAATAAATGCAAAGAATCTTTGTTAACTAGAAAAACATTCGCGTCATTCAACTCATGTCTATAACCTCATATAAAATAAACAATGAATAATTGAAGCGACACTTAAACTCAATTCAAACGACGTAAACAAGCAACTCGATAAAAACGATCGTTGGTACCATTTCACTTTCATCTTCACTAAATTTTCTATTCCTAGTTCGAACACGCGATACTCCATACATTACTGTATTACGGTACTCATAGCTAGTAAATTTAATCACTTCATTTAGCAACAAACCTGCGGGGCTTTGACCGCTACGATTCGACAAATCTATTGATGTGGTATAAAAATGAAGCGTAAAGGATTAAGAAGTTCTCACAAATAAGATTTATGAAAAACTAAAAGATTATATCATTGGTGCAGAGCAAGTAGTTTTTTTGCGGATTTCTTGTTTCATAGCATTTATGATTTATTTTTTTTTTGATAAACCTGCCACATTGAATTTACTAAAATCTTTACCAAAATCAATTTGTTTCAAATTACCATCAGCACTCTTTCAATATTTGTTTAAGTCACTATATAGGTACTCGTAGTTTCCAAGGTGGCGCGCTCTATGGGAGGCCTATGGTCAGCAGTGGACAGTTATGGACTGATAATGATGATACTTTCTTCCAGATTGATTGAAAGTCTACATAACCGTATTCCATTAACAATCACAAGAGCATGTTATGAGAAATTTACATTTTCGTCCAAGTATTTAAGTTACTCGTAATTATTCACGTTGCTCATATAAGTCTCGCGCGGTGCCTGACAAGATAGTTGAATACCATATACACGATACTTGTTTTGATGTGTTTTTCAACTCAGATTCCCATAAATTTTCTAAATGTCTGCCTTGTAACCATGTATGAGCTCATATATTTGTTATTTATTGTGAGTATGGCAACAACAAGTATAAAGAACCCAAAAAAATGCACTTTGGTGGAATTTAGATGGGTAAGAATGTATGTGTATTATATATAATGAAAACTGATACTTATCCCTAAGTAATTTAAACGAAGTAATTTTGTTGAAGATAGTTTCAATCACCCAGGGCACGATTTGGCAGCACTTCTTGCTTTTAATACTGCGGAATAAAAAGATACATTGAAATTGGCGTAATCTACGGAATTGCGGTATTGCTGTAGGTACAATTCCTGCTCGTTTACAAAAACTGGCGTACTGCAGAAAACTGGCGTACTGCAGAAAACTGGCGTCCAGAAATCGAGTCTCGCATAAATTCTGCAAACGGGAGGGTTATCTTCCACATACCATTTCAGCGTTTTGTTTTATTCTTGGCAGACTGCCAGGCGTTGAGGCGACATGGGAAATCCTATGGTTCCCTCACCCGATGAGTCATAAGATCAAGCGCTCCGATGTGAATGCGGAGGTTTTGGGAAATGCGGCAAAAAAATTTAACCACGTCTATTTTCAGCAAACATCATTTTTTCTACATGTTTTATTTCAAGTATACATAAAAGTAAAGTCAGTAGAATTTTAATTCAATCTTATGTGTGTGGTGCAATATGTAACCAGTTTATGGTCGAAGAGTAATCGAGTGTAATCGAGAAATATAAAAACATCAACTACTACTTCAATTTTCTATTACGAAAATGTTTCAAGAAAACTCTCAAAATTTTTCACGATCATTTGATACGGATACAATGATCGATCTTTCTGGGGCGTGCAGTTTTATTCCAGAATAAGGACAACATGATTTGCGAATCCCGAACTCCGCAACCACAAATGAACGTTAATTGAACAGTTGGACCTCATAGTCTGTTACTATTTGATTTTAACAAAGTCGATACATCGCTCCAAATATTTGAGTAATTATTGAATCAAGGTTTACGGTAAATTTTTGTTTAGAGCTTAATAGAACTACTTCTTACTCATAACCTATTCCATAGTGGGACGTAAACGTAACTGGTGAAACGTGGGATTGTTCTGTATTCCTCTGCCTATCTCTTCGGGGATTACAGGCGTGAAGTTACGTTTTGCGTTTTAAAGCTACTATTTCATTTAACTAAATTTCACATCCATCAATGCTGTACGTTTAATAATCCGTCATCCATACTGCCCTCCATGACTTTAAACTTATCCATTTCATTTAAGAAACTTTTGACCAACGGTGGTAATATGAAAACGTTGATACGAGGTAATAATTTTGTAGAAAGTATATTCTTTATTATTCATTATCTTTTTCTTCCAAATGGTTTTTTACACTAGTATAATCTATCTATACAAGTGGCGTAGTCTGAGTGCAGTCTGTTGCACGATAGATTACAAATTTCCTGTAACGTCCACCTTGAATGTTACAATTGGTTTCGGAAGCTATCTATTTGTCTGGCCGGCTGCCGCTAGACTTTATTGGTAGTCTGGTACGGTTTTGTTGTGAGGCAATTTTAATCTATCTATAACGTTTTGCGTGTCTTCTGTCTTCATACCCACTTTTGTTAAACTGTTAATGTATCGGTTACAAGATGGTTTATGATCATCCACTACCTCTACGACTCCCACTCCACTGTGGGGTTACTCTACAAATAACTCGACTGTAATACATGATCTTGTAATATTAGGTTACAGTCCGTTAATACATTTATCACGTTGTTAGATTCCACCTTGGATGTCACGATTCGTTTCGGAAGTAACCTATTTGTGTTTGTGTCTCGCTGTGTCATTGCTGGTACGGTTGTTTTAACCGTAGACTATTATACAATGTCTGTTCGTGTTAATAATCATCCGTGTATCCATAATTTCATATTTTTGTAAGCTTTTCTTAGGTATTTTTGTTAAATGAGGCTTCAAACTTTGATTTTATTTATATTCTATTTTAAGATTTGTTTCAAACATTTACGATTGCACTAAAATGTTGGGTGAATTTTATAATTTCAAGTCATTTTATGGTGATTAGTTTGTAACTTTCATCTTATTTAAGTTATCTAATCCAAAATCCTCTTATCCTTCACTCACGAGAATTTGACATATGTTTTTTAACAACATTCACTTATGTAGAAAAAATATTTTAATGAGCCAGAAATTTCTGACGGATAAAAATAAAGCGGGGATTCCGGAAGGCTTAGGTATGTCTACTCAAGCCAGGATGACATCGTTTCAGCGTGTTTCGTCTGCTCTCACTTCGCTTACCTTGAGTCACATCAAGGAAAAGGCCTATTTGTCTAGTGATACACGCCCCACACCTATTCAACGAAAGCAGATAATAAGGATTTACACTAGATATTTAAATCTGTCCATATTTAATTAATATACGCTCCTCATCTTATTAGACTTTTCAGTATTTTAAAGTACCTGTTATTTGATAGCTGTTGTTTTTCTCCAATTCAGATTTTCTATTCGTGACTTATCTATCTTAGTCGTAGTCTGAACATGTGCACGATGTATGGCAATAGGCTCACCATCTATTCCATAGTGGGATGTAAACATGACTGTTGAAACTTAGGAGTGTATTACAATTCTCTGTCTACTTCTTCGAGGATTACATACGTAAAAATACATGTAATTTAATAAGTTTCTATCTATAAAATATTTACCTTTTTCTTTTTAAGATTCATTCTTACAGTCCAATTCCATGTACTTTACTGAAACTCGTTCGATCAGAAACTGTTTAATGCTGTTATCCTTAATCGCAGTCGGTCCAATTGCATAAAGATCTTTTACAAGTATAATTTGGGCTAAGAAATCAGTAAAAATAGTATGGATTGATAATCCGTTTTTATTTTCACCCGAAATTATCCTAAATCATCTCTCATCCGGGAAGTAGATGATTTGTCTGACATATCACAGTTTGTTCAGCTAAGGGATGTGAACCATTTAACTCCAATGCTTACATGTTTAGCGATAGCGGGATATGAGTAATGTGTGTTTACAGAAAACACTGTCGTTCTACAGTAGTTGGTTGTAATATAACGTTTTGTAATCCTAATGTTTGTAAGTAGATATCATTGAATATGCAATTATTGCCATTCTCTCATTTCTATTATTTATTCACTTAAAATATTATTGTGTTTTTATGACTGTTTTTATTGTTCAACATTTTTATTCGAAGAGCTCCATGTTTTACAATATCAGCTACAACAATTCCTCTATAAAATTTTCAACATTTCATCCACAAAACGATGTTAAGTCCTTTTGTAATACACACGTTCAACAACACACCGGAGTAATCTGTCCTCTCATCAGTCAACAAAAGAATCTCTTTTCTTAAATTAATGTGCACGTGCACCTGACTGGTGTCACCGTCATGATCGTTCTCGTTCGTACATATTCTTTACATCATAACATATAGAACTTTTAAATATTTTCATCGCAAACTCCAGTTAATTAACACACTAAAAACTAACAACACAGTCCTTGTGGGTTATCTAGAACGCAATCTCCTAAAACGCAATTTTTTCCTGTATTTGGAAATTTTATGAGCTCAGTGTGTTTATTTTGACCGCTATCGTGACCTCTACATCGCCTACGCGCTTTATCGTATAATTTAGATGTTTAATAGTTCTAAATAACTAAATATAACACCAGCAGGTAAATTAAAAGACGTTACTAACAAAGTTATAAAGCAAGCTATAGAACCCCTTCGTTCAACGGAAGTCGAAACCGTTAGTAGAGCCATAATTACTCACAACACTCCAAGGGAATAAATTAACATAGCAAATGATCGGAGAAAGCAGTAAACAGCGTAAGCTGTAAACAATCAGTCAACGTGTTCGATTCTCATGCTTTTTTCTCTAACTGACACAATAGACTAGTTCGTACACCTGTTTTGCTTATGTGATGTCTTTGTTTCGTATGTGTTGCTCTTCTTTTGTAGTATTTCCTATTTATGATTTCTGTGTTTTAATCTTCTTTCATCTTCGTTTTCCGTTGTTTGTTATTGAATCAATGATCTATATTTCTTATTTTCTTTCCTAGTAATAATAACATTGTATTAAATTAATTGTAATTTCTTGCCGTATATTAGAATGTTTTCATCAAATAGGCATAATCATTTTCTACGAATAACTTGTAACCTGTGCTTTCCTAGCGTTAAGCTCACAAAAATCTTGACTATGACGTTATTTTTTGTGTTTCACATTATTTATGGCATATGCATATTTATGGCGTATGGCATGATCGTTATAATACCGGTACGAAATCTATTTCTGGCCGAGGAATAGAAATTAATAAAGTGAAGTTCTTGTGGTGGACCTAAGTAATTACTTCTACGGGTTTTTAGCACATGATTATGAGTGTGAAGCTTTATATCTATTAAGTTGCACTCTTAGTCTAATAATTTTGAACTCGGCTGAAATCAGATTGCAATATTGTCTAGGTTCACTGTGTTTACGTATGTTCGAGGGTAACATTTTCGTTGAGTGTGTTAATGGTTCCCGCCAGCCAGTGCCGCGAAGCAATTATTATTTAAAAAAAAACTGTTTCGGTTTGACGGCTGTGGTTGACGGTTACATGCGTGTACAAGAATCTTCCGTCTTATTAACCAGTGCTATTAAATGAACTAATTAATAGTACGGACGGATGTTGTTTAGGTTGACGCGAAAAAAAACATATTTCTAGAATCCAGTTGGAAAGGTCAGTAGCAATATACGTGACTCCACCAACCAGTGCTACTTTTTTCACTAAAAAATAAATTATTCGAACTTTACTATAATTACAGTATAAACCTTGCGCGCTTTTTAAATTATTATATTTGTATGCCTATACAATTTTCTTCGTTATAACAACGTTCTTTTGCAAAGTACGTTTCTCATGCATTAGTTTTTCCTCACATTTTCAATTACACAATAAGCCGGGTCAAACACCTGCCCGCCCCAATTAGATGACTTCATTGTTCCAATCTAGGGCTGACTCACAAGGTGAATGGTGTTTATCATTTAACACTCTACTTTTACACATTTAATACTCGAATACAAAAGGCTAATTACCAAACAATAGCGTGGAAATTAGCAAATAAATAACTGATTTTGGACTTTATGCACGTGAATAATTTTAAAGCATTCCAATATTTGACGTGTCATAAAATGTTTCTAGTCACTAATACATTTTCAGCTTAATGATATTCTACTGTTAACAGACTTACTACTATATATTCATTCTGAATTTCCTGTTTCAGCCTTCTAATTTCAATGTGAATCAATATCCATATCTCTTTCTGCACATATCTTTGCAGATTCTTGGTGTTTAGACGCATATTCCTCGTAGTCGTTACTCAGCCGTCTCACAGAAGTTTCCATAAACCATCAAAATCCTCGCAAGAACATTATAATGATAATTCCAAGTTTTGTTTTTTATACTAGCAGCTGACAGAAGGCAACATCCCAAGGGTTAATTCAAGATCAAGAATTTCAAAACTGCTTATATTCACAGCGTATTGCTCTCTTCATCGAATCTTTGTGAGACGAGTTCTAATGTCTCATAGCAGTATCTGTATATCATCTTGTCAATAAGTGGTTAACCATCTAACGGTTGCGGTTAAACAAGGCGGATCAATAACCAAAAGCAATAATACTGTTATACATAACCACAAATTGTTCGATGTCGTTGTTAAAGCCTACGATTCTACAGCCAATGTTATATAGTTTTCGTTTTAAACTGGCGAGTATACTACCATTTGGCATGTGGATTTTTCTAGTCTATGAATGCTTGCAAAGTGATACCCACAACGTCAAGCACGTCAGCACTGTTCCAAGGCTTCTTTATTTAACTTTACATAACTCGGAAATTTAGCACCAATGAATAATAGATTTATTATCATAGTAAAACTGTCTATCGTTCATCTACTGGACAAGGTTTTGATCAGATTGAGAAGGGTGAGGGCTGTTCTCCTACTCTGCTGCGCTTACCGAATGTAGATTGTCAGACTTTGTACACCTTGAAAGAAGATTAAGACGAACTCTTAAGATCTGCTGCTTATTTCTATTTTTTCCTTCAGCGTTACATCAAATGATATTTGATTTTAAAACGCAAGTAATTTTGGAAAAGCTTTGAACTCTAGAGTTAGAGATTGAAGACCACTAGGCTATAACCAGTTAATGTCTGAGAGTTATTTGTATTTTTGAATATTTCTCTTTGGAATACCAAAGTATTTAAAATGTGCCAACCCTAACGCCTCGCACATTATTCTTGACGCTGTAACTGTAAGTCTCTTTAGCTCTATTTTAACTGTAAGCACACGCACGCAGTTCAGTCTGTCGCAGTTAACTTTGGTTGCCGTTATTCTATCGAATCTTCTTAATTTTCGTTCTGAAGAAGGAAATATGTTTTCCTTTCATCAGATATATATCAAATACTGAATTATTAAAGAACTGACATTTAATTTTACTATCTACAAGTTAACTTTACTTGCATCTTGGTTTAGTAGTTAGCGACCTTGACAGCCGATTCGGAAATTGTGGGTTCGATTCTTATCGAGAAAGAGTAGATATGTAAAAAGCGTAAGTGTTCGTTCTGTATTTGGGTGTGTAACTGCGTTTGGAATATGTACATATTTAGATATGAAAAGTGTGATGAATGTAAATGAAGCAAGTCTGGTCTGCGTGGATACAAAATGTTTAGCTGACGATGCTCTCTGCTTACCGCGTTAGGGATCAACCG
>DWEJ01001694.1:0-12571 GCA_018245835.1 Mysoria sejanus stolli | reverse complement strand
GTGAAAAGTGGCATTGTAATAATTTCATATGTAAAGTAATATCACGCGTGTTATCCCCGAAGAGGTAGGCAGAGGAATGCAGAACACTCCCACGTTTCACTTGTTACGTCTACGCCCCACTTTGGAATAGGTGGTGAGCCTGTTGCCATACACCGGGTACATATCCAGGCTTCGAAATACTACTAGCAAATTTAAATTAGATAAATTTTGTAGTGCCCGATACCTCCCGATCGGCTGTCGCACTTGCAACCAACACGTGGTCGTATTGGTTGCACGAGGCAGTCATTTCATGTAACTAGTAATTTTATTATTGTGCTTTGAGACTGTAAAACATGAAACAGTGAGCAGTTCAGACCTAATTATGTTGTACATGCAGAAAATTATCGACTTTTACTTAGATATCTGCTAATAACTTTCAGTTGCTATAATTTCTTTATTAATATATAGGATATAAGAAGTGTCAATCATATTTATAAGGCTTTACGTGGCTTCAAACTAAAGCCCGGTGTAATCTCATAAGGATAAAGAGTTTTAACGATTTTTAACGAGTTTTAACGAGAGAGCGGCGTGTCTCTAAAGATGTTCTGTTCATGTTCTGAATATAATAAATCATATTTAAAGTGTACATAAAGACCATATCTAAGCATTTATAACCCATGTGAGCAAGACCTAAGACGTTAGACATTGAGTAATAATTAACAATTATGTAACAATAAGTTACATTAATGTAACACTAAGATACACTAAGATACGGTAACACTAAGTTAAACTAATTCAACGCAACGCAACGCACTAATATAGCACTATCCTATTATCGCGCATTGATCTTTACAATATTGTTATACGTTACTGTTAAAATATTGTTATTAATTATCATAGTGATTATAATTACAAGTATAAATACTATATTGGTGTCACTTTTTGTTCATATTTATCACAATTTTTCTCCGTAAGTCTTTTTGTGGCCTTTTCACAAACTCGGTATAATTCTTGCCTGTTCAGTTGGAATTTCGTAATCGATTTTACAATAACTATCCGACGAGCTGGCGACTTGAAAATTCTAAAGTAGCTCAGGTTCCGATGACTGTGCAAGAATTCAAAAAGGGAAATATTAAAAACATAAGTTAATAATTTGAAGATGTGTCATTAGTTGACAGGTCTTCAATTCCTTGTATCTCAGATATAAAAAAAAAACGGGAATCAACTTGAAAATAAATTTCCTATTTGTTTCTGTCCTGTGTCACAAAGTCTATTTACCACTAAATTTAGTTTTGATAATTTCACAGTTGTTACAAACATTTATTGTACAGCAAGCCATGGTTGACTGGTATAAAAATATCGTAACTCATAAAGTTTGCCTTTGTGATACATTGTACAAAATGTGACATAAAACTGTAACACTATCACAATGAAGAGTTTAAATGTATAACATCCAAAAGAGCGATGGGCCTTGCTTATTTTTATGTGACAATGCAGTTTACAATACTATAGATGGCTCAGACGCACCAGTGTCTATTCTTAAATAGAAAAAAAACTGAATCTGTTCCGCTATACTATCACTATACTATACTCCGCTATACTATACTATTTACTGTAATTTGTACTTCAAGTAAACCTACGTGAAAAATTAATGTCACTCCCGTGTAATTTTCAGTTAAAATAATCTTATCATTACGGTATAAAGCGACATTCCAAGAACATGTGGTGCTGGAGAAATAGAATCTTCTAACATAGTGATTGACCTCTACTTTACTGAACCATATTGGGTAAGCATAGTGGAGGGTGAATAAATACTAGAAAGTTTTTAAAATAATCGTTTTAAAATAAAAATATTATATAAGTATGTACTTACATATAGGGTTTTAAAGACAATTTTTCGTAGTTGCTAAATTATTATTATATGTATAATATAATCATTCCAGATTCCTTACTAAGTATCCAAAGAGCACTAATTCTTAGATAATCTCTTATCCTTTCAAAACTGACATTCTGCTTCTACTCATTTCTTACTCTTTACTTACGTTACATTTATTCAGTACCATAAAAGAAACGTTTAACATTTCCCGCACAACAGCTAACCGCTCGTAACTTGAACCACGACTCCTGTGTGGAAAGTACGCGGCAAAGTTTTGCCACACGCAGGTCCCAATGCAGACTTTGGCACGGAACTGCACGCGAACAACTTAACATCGCCTGTAAATTTGCAACACGAAATTAATTTGGACGCCGCCAGCGCGCACCGTTACACAATATTTGCGTTCTTTCGCCTGTGCATGTTTCCGTGAGTTATGGCCGCACTTGATTGCGAAATCGGAATACTGTGATGCAAAAGGAAAACTGAGTTTTCAGTTTCCAGCCTTACGCAGAGCAATATATTCAGTATGACACGAATTCTCGTATTGGTCATATGGCGAATTAATTATGTCTTATATTATAAAATGACAAGTATTCACTACTTTAATTGATGAATGTATTGGAAACTTTTTGAAAGCAGCGATCCCATTTCTATCGACTATCGGTTTACATACAGTAAAAAATCGGGTGAATACATAACAATGATTATTCAGGTAATATTTGAAAAAATAATAATAGTTATGGGTAGTCGATATTGACAGCTTACCTACCTTCGAAACTTTTTATATTAAATAATTTTACTAAACGAATCAGAACGCAAACAGAAAGCAATCAGATCAATTTTCGTTCCTCATTCACTATGTTTCCGACTGAAATAATATCAAAAAATAAAAAAACTACAGCAACTCCGTAGAGTATAGAGCAGTTCTCAAAAGTCTTTGTACGGTCTACTTACTAAGTTTATAATTAGTGCGATAACACAATATGTATAAAGAAAAAATAAGGAAACAATATTTTTTATTAAAATACATACATAAAACGCAACCCCAATGAGAATAAACTAAAGGAAATATCCCGTTACTTTAGTAAAGATATAAATATTTAGTATTGGTAAAGGTTTAGTAAAGATTGCTAAAGGTTTAGTAAAGATATAAATATTCGGTATTGTTGCTTCTTGTTTCTTTATAAGAGACTTAATTTGTGAAAACTAAATCGGTGGCTAACGGTCTGATAAACGATAATACAAACCTTCCCTATATTATGTGCCTTATTTTCAAAGATATTTTACGGTATGCTACTCTGAAATTCCCCCTGAGGCAGATCTACGTTTATGGCCACTGCGTAGAAACTCAATTAAATTTACGTAACTATCATAGTCCAAACACATTATGTTGCTTTGTATAGGTACTGCATTAGTTAATAAGCTCTTGGCATACATTACGCTTGTCGCCCGTTGTACGTGTGTGGCAACCTGGCAACACACATCATTAGCTAACAGTGACGTATGCCTTATTTCGCATAGTCCTATAACAGATAACGATCTAAATTGATTACGCAAAATATTATTTTAAAATAAAAACATTAAATATGTTGGCTTTATGCATTTATGTCAATTTTTTTATTATCTTTTAACTAAAACCAATATTATTAATTGAAACAAAACTTATTTTATTCACTGATTCACAGCAACGCCATCTGTCGGCTTGACACAAGAACTAAGTACCATGAAAGCCTCCACAAATGTGGTAAGGCTCCGTCTGTCGTATCTACTAAATGATACACCATACAAACTTGGGTGTTAGTTTCTAATTCTGAACAAAGATGGCATTTTTCGTCCAATTAGACTTATAAATAAAGCAAGATGAACTAGCTACCCGCAAATATTAAAAAGCAATAATGATTTTGCAATTCGTTACTTTAAATTTTGCTTAGGTATACCGAACGTTTGCGTGGGGATCAAACAAAACAACAATAAGCAGTTCGAACGTGTCAAATGATACATTTAGATATTCATAATAATTCATAATACATTTAGAAATTTCACATTTTGTTAATTATATTAAATAGCAATTGTTTCTATGATATTTTAACATAAATACTAGTATAACTAATTTAAAAAATCGTACCTCCCAATTGGTTGAATAGCTTGATATTCTCCTTGAATTATTGTAGTTCCAAAGCTTTGAAAATTCACTATTGTATGGAGCACATACATAATCCAATTGAAAAACTTTGTAATGAATGCATTAATTAAATATTTTATAGGAACGTGATACAGGATCAACGACACTGGCAGACAACTCACAACAAACTGTTGACAGTGAGTAAACCATCTCGATGTCTGATTCATTTCTGTTGGCGGGAACGGATGCACTCCATTTGCCATCTCGTTCGCTCCCACACTGATTGTATATCTCCGTCTCACGGGTATCACTTAAACTAAAACCATTACCACGAGAACAAAAAAAAGGGTCCCCTTTGACTGAATCGTAATATATCATCGGTTTGACGTTATGAGCTTAGGGTCTTTGGCCAGTGTTGTTCTGCTTTGTCAAAAAGCGGCAAATTTATTGGTTTAACGGTTTTGGAGCTCAGCTTGTTGCGCTCAAAGTTACGCTAAACTAGTACTCTACTGTATGTATTATCCTTTTTTTGTTTTAATAAGCTGGTGTTAAACTTAAAATTCTCTTTGAAATATAGTAAAGTTGCAGTGTCTACAAGAATTACTTTAATAAGTTTAATATATTTTTTTTTATTAACGGTCATTTATATTTGATGGTCCGTATCTCTTTTAAGGTATCCTTTGACATACTTAATAATACTAGTCCTTAATATATGAAAGTACCAACGTTAATATAAGAAATATTAATTCATAAAAAGACGAAATAGCTGTGAAGTTAAACAATATTCTTAAATAACCATAAACGGTACCAATAATTCATATCGCTGCTTATAACCGGAGTTAATAGCAACAGAGCCACATGAAAATAGGGCAATAAGTCGTGCGAGCTTCGATCTCACACGACTCGAGCTCAATTTGTCATACGCAACAAAGGATACTGACTGGATACATCAAAGAACAGCTGAAAATCAGCAGTTGTGTATGGTAAAAATATTTAAGCGCTGCAATATGCGAGGTACAAAATGTAGATCTTGTTTTGTATTCGTTACTATATGTGTACACAAATCACGTCAGGTCTGTACGGACTGAGATATTTGGCACTCTGTGCTCTCTAGCCACCCCGCAAGCGACCATGTGTGATGATATTTTTAGAACAATAGCAATAACTATGGGTTTACAAATAGACTGAATTCTAATGCTTTTTATTAGCCATAAAAGCAATGTGAACTAAAATATTTTTTTTTAAGTTGAATTTTTGTATCTGTTAATTCCATTAATATCTGTCTAGCTATTGAATTAAGAATGCAACTTTCTGTGCTGGAACTTCGACAGTCTTGTCAATTAGTTTTCATATTCATTTGATTTTTGTTAATATGTATAGTGCAATATATCTAATTATTATTCCTAAATGAATACTTGTGTCGGTCACGCCAATATATTATACCATAGCAGGTGAAATCCGCGCAGAGGTGTTAGCCGTTTATAAAACCTTTTTGACGTTCATAACAAATTTCCTACATTTAAAATTTTGGCCTTTAAATGGAAGCCCGTAAGGAATTAACCTACGAATTCTCGATCCCACACGGAGAGGGTCATTTATCAAATGTAACAAAGAATGTTGGATTGGATTCTGCACGACTACAAACATGATACAAAACCACTGCTTTAGGTCCGTGTATCTTGTTATTATTACTTCAATATCTCTTACAGGGTAGACAGAAAGCACCAAGTGACAAGTATAAATCCAACAGAAACATGTTACAAAACAAAACCTAGTCAGAGAAAAGTTAAAATTATAACAACCTGTTTACATTAATTTTTGATACTGATAAATAGTAGAGCAGTGATAGCCTAGCCTAGCCTGAAATATCCCTCGCTCTGGAAGCCTGAGTTCGAATGCTCGCGCGCACCTCATTACAATGTGGCAATAACCTTTGCAAAAATAACAGTGAAAGAAAAATATCGCGAGGTAACCTGCACACTTGGACAGAGGGTGGCAGACTATGTTTTTAACCCTCTCATTCTAAGAAGAGACCCACACCACTGTGAAAGGATAAAAGGATAAAAAAATGAAAAATTAATACATTTAATATTTGCTTGCTTTTTCGCCCAATAGCATGTAATAAAAAAAACATAACCTCACGCCTCTAATACCTGAAGAGGTAGGCAGAGGAATGCAGAACATTCCCACGCTTTACCAGTTAAGTTAATGCCCACTATGGAATACGTGGTGAGCCTATTGCCTTACATCGGGCACATATTCAGACTCCGAACCACTACAAGAAAATCTAATTTAGAAAATTTTTGTAGTGTCCGTCCCGGAAATCGAACCCGGGACCTCCCAATCGGCAGTCGTACTTGCGACCAACACGACCAATGAGGCAGTCAATATGTAATATTTATAAAATATACATGCGTATTACAATTTTTTAAGCAATAATGCATATTGATATGTTTATCTTAATGACTTTGCTATCAGGAAGGCAGACAAGCAGAGACCTACATAGCATTTGACGTCGCAAAGCTAGGTGTCATATGACCTGTAGGTAGAAACTTTTATGACCCTACGTGACAAAAGAAAAAAAGGAATTCACAAGGAATAACGTAAACACTAGTCGTAAAATTCTGAATCTTTGTAACGCTTGCTTTCTCGTCCAGTATCATTGTCTGACAAACACATCGTAATGTAAGCATAACATCACGTTGAACACAATAATGGAAGTAGAATAAGTTTAAACTTAACATCACACCTGTAATCCCGGAATAGTAGGCAATAGAGTAAACACCCACGTTTAACCAGTTACGTTCATTTCTCATCACGGAAATAGTGGTGAGCCTTTTGTTGTACACCGGCCACAAATTCAGACTTAGGATCACTACTGGAAACATTAAATATAAATTCTAGTTAAAAGAAATTAATAGTACGAGACCTGAAATTTGAACCCAAGACTTCTCGACCGACATTCGACCAACGAAGCAGTCAAATTTAAAAAATTGTATTAATATAATCGAACAATTCAAACTCTTTAAACAAGTCGAATTATTGAATTTTCTATAATAGGTACTAAAGTATCTTCTGTTAGATTATTGCATATTTTATAATAGAAAATGGTATACATAACGCGCATTGTGATATAATATTTTTAATAATTAAAAGAATCGTGTATCAAATTGTGAATTAAGATATTCATTATAATGCCCACTTTGCTTATCTGTGCATGGAATCTCTATTGTGGTATTGTCTTGGACATTGTGACAAGCATTTTAGCTTCCGAAATACGTTTTTAAGTTTTATCTTGCGCTGTCCCTATCACAGACCCGGTATGTCCGCCTTATCGGTAACACACAGACGTATGAACCAAGAAATGTAGCACACAAGTGAACAAAGTCATTACTAAATTAACGATATTCAGGTGAAGAAAAAACCATTTAGTAAACAATTGGTTTACGGTGTGGTCGCGTCAGTGTCAGCATTAATATTTGTGTCAAAATACTAGGAACACGTAGAAGGTGCATCTTAAGAAATTTTCTAACATATAATGTCATCAGCGACCCCTTCTCCACCGCCAAGTGTCCAATCGGATGAAGATTCTAGAGATTCAATATCCTCAGAATTTTCCGCGACCGACCAATCCAAACATGTGTCGAACATGTATGAGACATCTCAAATAGTTTATAAAAGTAATGCTCATACGTCCCATGGAGTTCAAGATATTTTATCTGACGCCCCTAACTATAATACACAAGATAATGTTTTTCAAGATTGCAAAACAGAAGTTTTATCGGCGATTTCAAATAACTTTGTGCAAGATTATAACTCCAGAGATTCTACCGGATTTAGTATTCAAGACATCTTGGGTCTGCATCAGTCATATAACGCCACCCATGCCCATGAGGACTTACAACCACGGTACGAATATGATATACCTCATTATGAAAATATAAGCAACAGCTCAACTAACAACTATGGATCAGGAACTGAAGAAATAATCTCAGAAGAATGCGTCAACATGGATCATAATAGTCACATTGAAAATCCAATATATAGTAGAAACTACACAACTAACGAACCTGTTAGTGTTCACCAACAAATTAGTGATCATGTTAAAAATTCTGAAAGAGAAATAATCGAATCCAGTTTTCCGACCGAGGTAAATAAAGCACAAAGTAATTTGTACCTTAATGTTTAACAATAAAGCGACACAATTAACCAAAGTCGCGATTTGAAGACATCTACCGCGATGTGATTTACCGCAGACCAACCGGATTCATAACGACAATTTAATTTTGTAATAGATAGTGGTAATTAAAGTATAGGTTGAACCTACTTTATTTCTTTAACAAGCTCGGATTGAGTGAGACGTCATATTCTTTGTTTGTTTGTTTTATTATTATTTATAGGATTTTGGTTTTTCAGACTATTTCATGGGAAAATAAGTCATCAGTGGATGTAAACAACTCAATAGCTAATGCTGACCATTCATTAATAAACGGTGAGTTAATTTAATATTTTTATTCTCAAAATGTTAATCATTAAGTTTCTTTGTTGACGCAAGTGTATATAAAAGTTCTAACTTCTTTAACTAAGTGCTACTTTATCATTATTGTTTTACTTTATATAAAAAATGTTTATAAACATCCTCATTTTGCATTTCTAGATATGGCTTCAGAATCGTCTGCTTATCAAAAAGGATTTACTAAAAGAGCCCGCACTGCATACACAAGTTCACAATTGGTGGAATTAGAAAATGAGTTTCATCAGAATCGTTATCTGTGCAGACCGAGACGAATCGAACTCGCTAACTATCTGCAACTGTCAGAACGCCAGATTAAAATATGGTTTCAAAACAGACGGATGAAATATAAAAAGGATAATAAACACAACAAACCGTCTTCTTCAGTGGATGACAGCAGCCCGTCTAGTTCCAAAGATCTATCACCTAGTCAAGATCATAAAACAAGTCACGCCAGAAGCTGCGGTGGCCATGATCGCCATCGGCGATTGCTAACCGAGAGCCATGCAAGTCATCATAAAGTTTATCTACCAACAGGCGATAATCTTGCAAGACCACCAGAATACCCTACCATAAACACCTTAAAATCTGTCATAAAAGGACCTCAGGACACCATGGAATTACCAGCGTATACACCGAATTTGTCCTATTCTTCGTATTATACTGGTGGACCGAGTAAGACAGCTTACTCACCTATGCCCGAAGTTTATCGCTATGCCAACGATGATTCACTGCAACCGAATTCTACGCTACCGTCGCTATCAACGGAGAGTTACGTTCCAAACGGGGTTAATTTGAAACTCGGCGACGACAATATGATACGTTATTCTAACGGATCGCCATATTACAATTTGCTCCCGACTAGCGCAGTTATGCAATCAGGTGTCTCTGATGGTTATGGTTTTGCAACCATTCCATCTATAGCATCGCCCACATACGAAGAAAACACTTTGAATAGCAGAACAAGTATGGGACTGCCTCAGGATACGTATTTTTCTTATTTAACACCAGACAGTTCCAGTCAGTTACCAAACACAACAACCAATAAGTTCTCGTCTTATATATCTCTGTAAAGAAGTGAAACATGATAAGATATAAAAATAGCTATAATATCTTAAAGATATTTTTTGGTTTTTTCTTATGCTAAAATAGAATATAACTGTGTACACTATATTAGCTATATATGTATAATAAATATGTATGTAGCACTTTTGATTTCTTTATTGGACTTTATTGTAAATTACGCTATAATTAAGATTTTGTTCTATTATACTCGTAGACTTAAATTCCCTTTAATAATTTCAATAAAGTAATTTTTACGTTTATTTTCTTTTACATGCTTTTATTTAATTGTACCAGAACTGTGTGGGTATTTATTTTAAAAAAATATAGGTTTTGCCATACGATTCTAAATGTTATTGAAGTTAAGAAATATTACTGCTTTTGTGTAATTGTACCTAAATATTGGTGTGACAAAAATGAAAAATGTGTATTGTGTAAATTAATTTAAAAGACCTTTTAAAAATTCTCACACTAGTTTACTCTTTTATCTATTTTTAGTAAACAGTCCTGTTTGTGTGTTAATGCATTTTAGCTAATCGTATTAGGTCAACTGAAAACAATTGAATTCATCACATCACATCATCATCACCATCAATATTTTTATGCCTCGTTGGTCGTGTTGGTTGCAAGTGTGACTGCCGATTGACAGGTCCCAGGTTCGATTCCCGGGTCGAACATTACAAAATTTTCTAATTTAGATTTTCTAGTAGTGGTTCGAAGTCTAGATGCATGGCAATAGGCTCACCACCTATTCCATAGTGAGATGTAAAGGTGGGAGTGTTCTGCATTCCTCTATCTACCTCTCCGGGGATTGCAGGTGTGAACTTACCTTACGTTATCAATATTTTTATTGTTCCACTGTTGAACATGGATCTCCTCGTTAGAATGAAATGTCTTAAAGCCAAATAGTTATCAATTTACAAAAAATTAATTCCAAATACAACATCGATGATTGATCTACCAAAACGTTTTTTAATCGTTTTAAAATCAGTCTCAGTTAAATTTACTTAGATCCATGATAATGTATTATTTTGCATGAAGTATTCAGGATATACTCCTGTCTCAAATTAACATACTACATTTAAAGTCATGGATTACTACAATTGACAATTATATTATATTGTATCTCCATAAATTTAAACTAAAATTGCCTGTTCAATAGGCTCACCTCCTTCTCCATGATACGACGTAAGTTTAAGTGAGAAAACGTGTAAACTACTTCTCTGCCCACCTTTTCGGACACTACAAGCTTAATTAACGTTTTTTTATTAGCTGTTTTTATAGCAATTTGAATATTTAATAATTTTTTTTGATACTTTTACTATTGATATCCTCAAGATTTATCCAATGACGATTCTAGTATAAATATAAAGAAAACAATAAATACACCATCAAGTTGAATTTTAATAATAAATAATTTCATATTATTTACATCAGCGCATTAAATTGTCTTGATTAAATAAATAAATCGTGATAATAGATGTACAAAATATCATCATTAACTTTTAATCTTATTATTATTAACTAAGTTACACATACAAAACGGATTGTATATCAATAAGTCGCTGCAAAGATTCCTCGGGTTTTGATGGTGTCCAATTCATAGAATCTTCCATTTGACGATTTGTATCAGGTAAACTCTCAGGTGAGATAGGTTCATACATTAAATAGCTTTCACTTTGGCTCAAACTATTATGATTCTGATATGAAGAACTATTGTGGTCAATATCCTGAGATAGAACAGTGTCGATAATATTAACTAATTCCGTAATTGAATTGTTATCAAGCGTAACAAAACCATATTCATCTGTGGTTTTATTTATCTGAGATTCGATGTAATCTAGACGAGTAGAGTGATCATCATACATTTCTTCTACCGTCGAATCCGAGTGACAGGCCTCGGAAAGTTCGTACCCTGTCGCTCGAACTTTATCCTTCTCTTTAATTTCTGTTACTCGTCTACGATTTTGAAACCATACTTTGATCGCTTTCTCGCTAACATTCAGCTTCCGTGTAAGAATTAATCTCTCTTCTCTGCTTACGTAAGGCCTTCTCTTGAAAACTCCCTCCATCGCTATAATTTGTTCTGTTGTAAATACAGTCCTCTTCCGTTTCCGTTTTGAAACACCTTTACAGTAATTTTTTTTGACTTCTTGTTCTTTTGTTTGACTTTTACAAAAATGCTTCCTAACTTCTTGCTCACCATTTCGTATCTCGGAGATCACCGCTCCCAAATTATTCATGTCTGCATGTAGGGTACATTCATGATACTGTAAAAAAGTATTTTATTCATAAAACATGTTTTGTAACTGACCAAACGCAAAGGTACGTTATATTGCGTAATATTTACCTCAGGCACAAAGACATCATTGGTTACATTCGTATTATAAAAGCTTTCGCTTTTAAAAGTGCTTGTGGTGCTGATTGAATTACCTGAACTAGATGTTGATACATCTTGTAACTGTTCCTAAAATAATATGAATCACAACTTTTGATAACAGTAACAATGTATGAAAAATAATTGAAAAATTACACTTTTTACCAAAGATATAGTACGTAAACAAACAAATTCACATACCAATTCATTATAATGCCTCTGTTGTACGAGTTGCTGAAGCCCGTTTGAACAGCACTGATTCTCGCATTCCTGAAATAGAAAAAATTAACTGTTTTAGTTAAACAACCAATTATGTAATGGAAATGGAAATTACTTCAAATTATATTGATATATTCAAATGGTACCGGATCATGCAATATCTTGGTAATACAGGAATTAAAGCGATTTCTATTAGTACTCCACGATACACCTGCATTATATTGTGACATGACATGTACAACTGGATTGCAATGTGCAAACATTTTCGTCAAAGCACTAAAGTACTAATGGCCGTTTACAAACCCTTTATCTTTATATAGAGAAAATTAAGACTCATTAAGCACTTCCCTCTCCAAAGGTAAAAAATACTCCTATTGGTTGCTTATCCCTATTTAGATGGTAATTAAGGGTAGAAGGCTCATC
>DWEJ01001693.1:0-12573 GCA_018245835.1 Mysoria sejanus stolli | reverse complement strand
GTGAGCCTATTGCCATGCATCGGGCACATATCCAGACTCCGAACCACTACTAGAATCTTAATTTAGATTTTCTAGAAAATTTCTAAACTAGAAAAACTTTTGTTTCAACCCGGTAATCGAACCCAGGACCTCCCGATCGGCAGTCGCACTTGCAACCAACACGACCAACTAGGCAGTCTACTCCTAGGAAATTCCTTACATGAGAATTTAGAGGCGTTTATATACGTATGGTATTGTTTATCTGTTTTATAAGGCTACGATAAGATGTCGAGGTTTTTTTAATATTTTTTATGAGACAAACTTTAGGCATTTTATACTTACTGATATTCTGTGGTCTTAATACTTAACATTATGGAACACAACAATGGAACATTAAAGGTAGGGTGATGATGGTGGTGATGATACTGTGCACTTATTTTATCACCCAGGTGAACATTAATGAACTCCCAATATCCATAGTAAAATAACTAAAAATAGCTTAAATCACACATTACAAGCCGCTGCGCTGTTTGTTTTTCGTTTCTAACCGGCTGTACATATGTATACACCGTGTTAAGTGTGACTTAGTGTCCGGACTTACTGTCCTGCAGTAGCAGACCACCTGTAAATTGGTCTCAAATAGCTCTAATACATGAGGTTGAGGTAGATGGGCTCACTCACATAAGGCGAACTACGCACCCGTTAAGAATGAAAGGGGAATCTGTCCGTGTCTCCGTCTCGCTCTTGCGTTCATCTCTCTCCTACTTGAAGAGAGTCAATACCGAGACCGTCCTAGATCGATCTACTGTACATTGTTGTTCGATGGCTATCAAATAAATGGAACTGATATGAACTTGTCAGTACCACGGCGGGACCCCTGCTTCGTATCCCGAGAAAGATTAGCAATTTTAGGTGTCGTATTCTGACCTTAGATAATATTCTCTTGTCTATTAGTTGTGACGGAACGAATGGTTGCTAACAGTTGAGAATTATGTTTTTAACACTTGGTTCTTTATGCAGTAGGCAGTGAGAACCTAGTGCCAAATATCTCTATCCTTATAAACGTAGCGATTGTTTAAATACACAATAAATGAAATGATGCAATGTATAATTTCTTCCCCGGAAATAACATTTCTATTTTGATAAGACCCCTGGCTTTTCATAGTTTGGATGTAAGGCATATTTTGGGTGGATGGATTATATGGATATAAAAACTGGTATAATTATGTCGTTACACTATGTCATTCTTCTGAGGAGAAGAGAACTACTTACACAAATCGTGTCATCTTACTGTCATATATTTTTTAAATGTAACGTGCATAATACATTTAGCATTGAACAGCACGCATCAACCTATAGACGTCCATTGTCGCATATTGGCCCCTTAATCGCCACCCCACCCGGTCCGGCGCTTTCCGGATCCAGCTGTACAACAACAATAACACTATGATATCAAACACTGAAGCGTCGTCTTCACACTTAACATACTCCAGCGAGTGTCACATCCACGCCACGCGACCACGCGGCGCATAATCTACTACGAACAGAAATAGTTTGTTCCGATGTTCGTCCGCACACAGACGCGAGTATCTATTAGAAATGCTTCGATATTTTTGCCAAGTACGACGCCTCCGCTACCGGCGTGGGTCTATGAATACAATGATAAAAGTAAAAGAAACGAGTCAGGTTCGTGAAGATGGTTACTTGGTACTCAATTCTCTCCACCTAACGCGTAACGAATCCGTTGTAATAACATAACTGTAATGAATGAAGGTATGAATTTTACAACTGGAAATGACACTTCTGATTCTTTACACGTCTGTGGTATGTCACATGTGCTTATCGTTATTAGATGGAAAAAATCTGAGAACGAGCAAGTTAAATGACTGTGCTGTTGACATTTGGGGAATGCTCCCTAGGGATAGAGAAGGCAGGAGGATATTATATGAATAATGAACGGTCCTAAAATAATATTTGTGTCGGGAACGAGTTCCCTTTGATAGTTGGCTGATATTTTAACAGTTAGCTAGTTTTATTCAGTTCCATTGCAATAGTTAATTTGCGTCTTAGTAGCCAATTATTAAACTAACATCTTTTGATGCAATAATAAGGGAAGGTACTAAGCAAAATTTCCAGAATTTTATTTGGCGATTCAGTTAATTACTGAGTCAGCGGCTAATTTAATAAATACGCAAAAACGATGATTTCACACGAAAACAGACTGATAGCGTATCGAATGTAAAAAATTTTCAAAGGAATTTGTACTGCGTAGATATAATCCTACATTTATTTATTTATTTATCATATACACTCAACTATATAAACATTACAGATTTTTAATCTAATTCGTTTATTTAGTGTAAACATTTTGTACATAATTCATGGCTGCTTCATGGAATACAGCCGGTGTCGAATGAAATATATGTAATGATGGATTCCTAGTCAGCACACCATTGAGCATGGTCGAAGCACGGACCAGTAGCGATTCCCTTGCCATCACTAACTTACAATGTAAGTAGGTGAAATATGTAGTTAGCTTTAGATGTTTGTAGCTATTTGTCAAATAGGTAGTTTTAGGAACATTTACTTGGTCTAGTTACTATTATTATTTTCTGATCACGCCAGTATGTTTACGGGATGGGCCTCTGCCCAATGCCGAATGCCAGATATTCCTATCTTGCATCGTGCTGCGATGTTCTTCTGCACTTGTAGCGGCGCTATACCTACAGTAATAAGAGCGAGCGCCTTACATGAAGTGCTGAACACGCAATCAAAAGACGCATCCTCAAACGCGTTATCGAAGTTCCGAAGAATCACAGTATATATACAAATGATCCGATGTTAATCAAGTTAACATCAGGACCGCGGTCCGCAGGCAGCGACATCGCCTGGCGGGAGATCTCCCCTTTTCCTCCACACACTCATCATTCTTTTCATATATTTACATAAATTTTATTTTTCCTAACAAACAAGTAACACCATGCCTGTAATACTCGAAGAGGTAGGCAGAGGAATGTAGAACACTCCCACGTTCCACCAGTAACGTTTACGTTCCGCTATGGAATAGGTCACCACCTATTCCATAGCGGAACGTAAACGTTAGGCTCACCGCCTATACAAGATGTATAGAATACAAATAATTTTCATCTATATAAAACTAATAACAGATACATATAATGTTAGACTAGTATTGAGTGATCCTGAAACGAAGGTACGCCTCGTTGTCTGTCAAAGACGTCATGTTGTTTGGTGCAGATTTGGTGACCCTTTATCGTATGTAAGATGGTTCTACGAATTTCCATTGATACTAACTTTTGTCATCTTATCTTGCTTTATCTTATTCTCTGTCGAGAGACATTGCTGAAAGTCATTATAATAACGATCAGAGTGAACATGTAAGCTCTTGTAAATGGAGTGTCAGTTGGTAGCCGTTTCTATGAGAATAAAGTACTGCATTAAGCGTTAAATGATAATAATAAAAAGTTTAATATCGCGCCTGTAATCCTCGAGAAAGTATACGTGGGAATGTAGTACGCGTCTACGTTTCACCGGTTACGTATAATTTAAACTATGGAATTTGAGATGAGCCTTTTGCCATACACCAGGCGCATATCCAGACTTCGAGCTACTATAATAAATGCTAACTAGAAATCCTACCTCTCCAGCTCGACCACCCTCACCACAGCCACCAAGCATTTGAAAGTAAAGGTAGCTGCTGCAGGCGATACTGTAATGCACTCATCTGCCTACCTCATCGGGAATTATAGACATAATGTTACGTATAATAATAATAATTCACAGGTAACAAATAGTAACAAGAAATACAGGACAATATAATAGGCGGTCTCGGCGCTAACGACAGATTTCTTCTATACGAAATATTCTCTTTATACAAAAAATCCTTTTACAATTTAATCACGCAGTCAAAATATGAATCCGCAAATTTCTGCTCAATTTCATGGTGATCGTACGCGCGGAGTAGGATGTGCCTTATTACACGGCCGCAGTGCGCCGTAGGGCTGGCGCTCACGGAATTTAATTTATTACTTTTTTTTTCTATTATCGCGACATAAATTGATATTTTATTACCTTCAGTAAAACGAGGCTATGCGGAACCCGACAAATATCTCTTCTCACGGCTAATACGTAATTTTCAAATCGTTAGTCTGTTTTAGGGAAAACAACTCTCATGAACTCGTTCATAATTTTATTCATTCTTGCGAATTGATTTAGTTTGTTTTTATTAATCAAGGAAATTAAATTGACACTCGTTTGCGTAACTTATCCTCATAATGAGGGATATCCATGCATATAGGAAATTTCTGTGAGAATTTAATTAACAAATGCTACCTTACACATAGTGATATTTAGCGCTAGCTAACAGTTTAGAATCATTCTAGCCTATAACATTAGTGTAGCCTACTGTATTGTTGTAGGTTTAATATACAAACAATCCTTTTCAAATTCGACAGTTTGATTATGAGATTAGCGCGTTTAAACAAAAACAAATTTTGTTGTATTAATATAAATTCATACATCCGTTACTAATTTCATTCATTTATTCATTCTATCGTGCAGTCGTTGGTACGTTTATTCATTCATACGTTCATTCATCGAGCCATAAACAAGATTACACGCAACACATACTATATGGAATCGTAACCTAAACACTGTAGCTGACATTCGATGTGAGTTTATTTAGTAATCATTTCCATCGCTTAATGCTCATATCGTACGTGACGACTTCTAAAGGCGACATTTATCAGAATATCAGTTATAAGTGGATACGCAACTATGTTAAACCTGCTCGTTGAATTCTCTGTTGTCCTGGTCACTCACATGAATCATCTTCGTACCTTCTAGTATACTGAGAAAGTGCGAAAGAAAGCCATTGCAGCGCATACAACTAAGTTGACTCCATACATCACTCAGACCGTTGACAGGAGGTATTGTGTGATCAATCAAACCGCCAAAAAGTTAACCGAATCGGGCCGCGCCTCGACGTTACCGCCAGCGTCGTCACCTCACAACGTACGACAGTTCAACGTTAACGTGAAAAAGTTAGGTTGCAGTAGAAAAAATATATGCGCATTATGTTTTGTTAAAGTTGTGTGTGGAAATTTGTAGTGACTACTTCCGTTTCATGACGTTTTGTTTGCCTATCTGTTGGCTGAGTGCGTACAGTAATGTAATGTACGTATTTAAAACTGAATATGAGATAAAACAATATCACGCCAGTAACTTACCTGAAGGGTTCGCAGAGCTGTGTAGTACCCACACCCACGTTTTGTCTGGCTGTGAATAGTAAGGAGTTTTCAAAGCGATGACCTGAATGCCGAAGGATGGTAGTGTTTATATCTATTTGTAACACGCTTTTATTAGCTTCAGTTGTAACTCATGTATGTAATCGAACCTTGCAACTCAAATTTAACCTACCTTTCTCAAACTGATTTGTATAAAAATTGATACACGTTCAGATCCGATGACAATACATTGTTATATTTTATACTATCTCGCCCGCAGACTCGCAGTCTGGATATGTGCCCGGTGTATGGCAATAGACTCACTACTTGTTCCCTAGTGGGACGTGTACGTAACTGGTGAAATGTGGGAGTGTACTACGCTCCCCTGGCTACCTCTTCAGAGATTACAGGCGTGGTGTTACGTAAATCCTAATTGTTTAGGTACATGTTTTTAATTTTTATTGATGTCTATTACAATATTCCACAATACAATATATACATTAACCTAAATCTGTTACCTATTTACTATCGCGGAAATACCTATTACACTTTGAATAAAACTGGGAAATCCAAATGTTGAAAAAATACGTAATCACGTAATACGTAGTTAAGTTTACTATTGTATTGTCAATAGTAGTGTCCTCGTATGTACACATATATGCATAAATATACACATATTTGAAAATATGTGTATAATATCTTATTTATCTTTGGAGTAGGTATAACTTTTTTGCGGGTCGAATTTTTCAAGCGTTACGAAGATTTTCGATCACGCGAGGAGTAGGGCGAAATTATTGTCCCTGTAGCTCAAAACTAGCATACGAGCTACGGTGCCTCCTGCCTCTCGTAACAAGCAACTAAAAAGAGAAGAGATTTCGGGAAAGAAGACGGTGTGTGGTCGCGTAACGTCGTAAGAACCGGAGGGCATGGGATGAGGCTTGGTGCCTCTATTAGAAGAAAGGCCCGCAGGGGAGCCGCTCGGAGTGCAACAGTGCATTCCGCTGGAAAAACCGGAGTCCTTGGATTAGCGTCGAGGAAGGCCACTGAGGACATTTAAGTGCTGTAAATGTCCCACACAAACCGGTGTCTCTCCCAAAGTATCAGGTGCCTTTTAAAGGTCTCCTCTCCTTAAACAAAAAAAAGCTCAAAATCAATATTTTAAACTAAAATTCTAGAACGTTCGGCATCCTCGTTCACCTTATTAGTAATTAGTTTTATGAGCAAAAGTCCCTTTATTAGGCCAAGTCTATTTCCAACAGTGGACAGAGATTGACTGATAATGAGTTCGCCTCAAATATTCCCTTCGAAAATTGTCATCGCATAGAGTCAATAAATTATACCCAATTCATAACAGTTTGAAAATATCTTATTGTACAATCTAAAATATTCATGAAAATAACACACGATAGTGTTTGAAGTGTTTTGTGTGTAGTTGCCCAGAGATGAGATACGAGCACAAAAGTAACAGTACACTGAGCCTAGTTTAAACATTTCAAAAAGACACACGTGACGGACTGACAGTTTGACAGCACGGACAGCGCCGCGAGGGTTCCGCCCATATGTGGCGAGCACAAAAAACATATACATTTATGTATTAGCGTTCAACATACATTATTATGTGTGATAGTAATGTTCAGAATAAACAAGTTATAGTGTGTGTTAAGGGTGATTCACAGTCAACCGTTTAAAAACTAAATAACCAAGCACAGATTTAAAAGATACATTACTCATTGATGTGGTTATTTTCTACGGTCGGGATAATGTTTGTAATAGTGATATATGTATAAGTCATATAACTCGAACTCGACAGGGGTGGCCAGAAGAGTGTATCCAACGTACCTACGTTTCACACGTCCTATATGTGCCACAGTCGAATAGAGGATGAGCCTCTTGCCTTACAACGGGCTTCAATCCAGACTCAGTACTATAACTAGGAAATTCAAATTAGAAATTGAACTCTAAACCTCTCTATTATCTTTCACGGTTGCAAACGCAAGACCAAACAGACAGTCAGAATATATTTAGATATCACAAGTTACGTTTATAGTAGATAGGAAATCAAATGAGTATAAATTTACTCGAAAACTGTACATTTCATAACGATCATTTCAAACTGTCCCACGTTCGGAGCTACCCATGGCGATTAGGTGTATGTAGTCCCTGTGGTGACCAAAACGAAAATACTGATGTACGACTGAACGGCGGTATGCGAGGAGTTATTTATCGATCTTGTTCGAGAGCCAACGTTCGGCATCTTTGGTGTGACAGCACTGCGTGGTCACTTTTTGCATGGATTACGTTTAAATCGATCGTGTGTTTAATAACTCTTAACCTCAAAATCCGATGTACGACAATGACGTTGCGGTGTACATGATATGTTTAATTCCTCATTGATTAATGGAATGGAAGTTACTCTTGAAGAAAATGATGGGTTAATGGCTCGATCGATTTAAGGGCAGTCGGATCTCACTGTTAGAGAACCAAAGTATTACGGTAATAGACGTTGGGGTAAGCTGTGACTTAAGACCCTCCCATTAAGTAAGGAACCTAGTAACAGCTGGCAGTACACGTAGAGTAAATATTCTGTCTCTGGAAATCCTGTATTTGACCTAGCCCTCTCTAAATCGGCGACACACGCTTCGATCCTGGGTCTAAATGTTACATTCGTTTTATTTATGAATTAGGTACTTATAGTATGGATGTTGTTCTACGTTGGTCAAAAATTTCCTCTGTTAAGCAAAACTCCTGTGAGTGACGTCACGATTCGAATTTTTAAACTGAACGTTGCTTTAGTTACGTAACGATTCAAATTTTTAAACTCAACATAGCTTTAGTGTATTTTATAGAATTCTACAAAGTTATATCACCTCGTATAGATGACAAAGTAAATGTAGCTTCGCGGCATCCCTAAAGGATCCATTCTGTCACCGCCGCACCGCTCCTAATGGTCGCGGCGTAAACACTATTTTACTACTTATCTTCTACTATAAATAGACGCGAGGGCTCCCATCGATGTGTCCGCGCTCTTTCTTCTTCGACTGCTTATACTTTATCATAATAATCGTCGGTGTGTTCCTCTGTACACAACAGTTATGATTCTGTTATGATTGTGTCTAAATGTTTGCCGACTAAACATGCTTACATATGTCTGTACGAATATTATCTGCAAATTAATGATAGGTACTTAGTTATCTTAATTTGGCGCTAATTCTCTTTGATTTTTTTGTTGGTTGCAAAAATATATTAAATAAGAATATTCACCTTCGAGCAGCTGGGAAGAAGGCCGTGCGAAAATCCAAATGTGCTTTAGGGAACGAGCGGACTCTGGTGATCTCGTAAATTGAAATACGAGTTATGATTCAAAGGTCTACTTGTACATATCCATATGTTTTGTCATGTTTTTGTTCATCTCTTCGCTATACCTACTATTTAATAGTGCATAGAAAAATATAAATAAAATTCAAATTAAAAAGGATTTCCCTTGGTCTTCGGTTTTTTAGCGACCTAGCTTACCCCGGGCACAAACATCCGATAGCCGTAAACAATGAGTGTTTTATTTTATTTCATTTCAATCAATATGTCTATAACATATATAATAATTATATTTACATTCTACCTTTTCGCATCTCTCTTCTCCATGAACTCAAACCATACGAAAATCCACCCGTCTGTGTGTGAAGTATTCATAAAAATTGTCACAAAGATTAGTCTTCACGTATGAATATATTGATTACCCAATAATATTCCTTATTATATGTAATGTAACAAAATCCATATCCATCCCTCATTCTTAAGTACACAATGAGTACTCGCATTTTACAAATCCTCACAATAAACACACAATGTGGAGAGCGATCCGAAAAGTGTACACGCACCCTTAACCGCGCAAGTCCGTTGAATGTACATCGCCAGTACGAAATGAACTCTAATCATAAGGTTATGAGATCGATAATAGCATGTAGCGATTCGTTCACACGGGTACGATGACAGTGCTTTATTGGTGTGAGCGTAGCATTATCGCCTGTCTTTCTCCACTCCATTTCTTATACGGTAGACGCACTTCTCAGCCCCCCCCCCCTCCCCACCTCACCCCTCCTCTGGCGTCATCCTCTTCCCCCTACTTTTACCCCCACTCTCGCAGCTCGTACACGCTCTGCGGGGAATTGTTTCTGTCATATTTCATTGTAGTTTTTTTTTGTTTTACGCGTCGACGATCTTCGCGTATTTATTTTGTGACATATAACATAATACACTTACTGATAACTTGATAAGTGGTGTCATAGTTCATGTTGACGGAAGGCTTAGGTTTATTGGCTATATGTTTACGCCAGGTTTTTACAAGGTAGGCAGAGAGACGGCCGAGTGCAAAATATCTGTAATCCTCGAGACCAAACAAGGTTATCTATCATAATTTAATTCCATCTTTTATGTATATTACCACAGGTTTTCGTTATTACTACGACAGGTTTTCATTATTTTAAATTACCTAGAATATATGTTATAGTTACCGGATAATTCAAAAACTACATAAATAGACGCCTGTGTTCGTTCTTGAATATTAGCTTTTCCACCGAAACACAGAACTAATTACGAAAGTTAATACGTTTCCTGAATCTGAATCAAATGCGCGCCAGTCAGGTCGCAGGTCTGTCGCTGAGGACTAAGCCAAATGGCTTTAATAATTTGTGATTTACTGCACCGACATTTATTACGATGCACGACATTTGACCCCACATTTAACGGTGTTTGAGTTTACTGTCATCGTAAGTACCTATATTTCAAGATGGAAGGACATGAAATATAGGCAAGTATTATCATCACCAATACTTTATCGTCCCACTGTGTGTATTAGGTGTGAAATGAAGTTTAATGCACAAAGTGCACAAGTATTACATACAAATGTATGTATTGTTACAACTGTTATTGTGTTTACTGTGTCTAGTTTTTGGTTAGGATCTCGGTGACGTAATTTATACACTATAATATACCAGAATTAAGTATTCTACCGAGGAGGAACAAAGTGGCATTAGCTTACTTACAGTTAATATATTTAACTTGAAATTTATATTCTTTTTGCCTGTTCCCAAAGCTTTATTTGGTCATTTATTGAAACTTTTCAATGTAACGCCATTATATAGGATACAAGTGAATAAAGTTTGTTTAATTTTTGAGCACTCATATTAAATATTGATTAAGAGTTTTATACTTAACAGTCATATTGTGGGCATAGCGGGCATCACAGTACAGTACGGCTATTTGCCACCTGGTTACCACGGATGAGAGGGTGAGCGTATTGCCACTTGACCACTTGACCACGCACTAAACCAAATTACGAGCTTTTACTGAGAATTTCAAGCTAGATCAATCCAATAATATTTGCGGGTACCTGAAGATCGAACCCAGGACCCCACGCTCAGTAGTCGCGTTTACAACTACTAGACAAGCGAGGCGGTTGATTTTGATTGAGATTTAGAATAAATTGTAATTAATACTTTCGCTTTATGTCCGTCACACGCCACAGTACACTAGTATGAGCGCAGTATGAGCGCAGTATGAGCGCAGTATGAGCGCAGTATGAGCGCAGTATGAGCGCAGTATGAGCGCAGTATGAGGGCAGTATGAGCGCAGTATGAGCGCAGTATGAGCGCAGTATGAGCGCGTCGAGCCAGGACAGGCCGCGCGCTGACGCAGATGGAGACATTAAAGTACCTTATCAACGAGGACGCGTATAAATCGAGTTTGACGAAGTAATCTGTGTTGTTGCACACCGCCTGAATGTATAATGTCGTGATTTGCATCAGCGTACAGCCGTAATGTGCTGCTGTAGTTGTGTTTGTGAAGGAATATATACGTTGAACGCGGTAGTTCACGGCTATGATCGACGATGAGGCGTGGTAACAACTAGAAAATAAAATTCTTTAGACTAAAAATAAATATACATAGATCGTCTTTTGGATTTTTAACGAGTATCTATCCAATATTTTAAATATAATCGCTTCAGAGGTTACGACGTGTGAACATAGCCTTAGCAGACAGACAGACACATTTACTGTAGGGATTGTAATATTAATAATACACATATATGCGGCGATGGTCGCGTGTGCTCCAATTGTCATTCAATCATCGAACCAATGACGTCCTAGATGATTCTATAGGAGCGGCGGGAATTTTGATGTTAAATGAGGGACGGAAATGACTTGCATGCTCATCATAGTGCCCGCTGTCCGCGCTCGCAGTGTGCGTAGTTTGGAAAAGAGATGTTTCTTTAAATGATATAATATTACGTGTGCGTCTGAATGTAGTACACTCCCACATCTTATCAGAGTGGTTTTCCCTTAAAGCGTATAATAAAGGTGAGCCATACACCTACACAAATCCGGGCTCCAAGTTATAAGAGCTCGGCAATACTTGATCCGGGGATCGAACTCAGCACCTCTCGCTCGATATTATAAAAATCCTGCAGTAAGGAATGAAATGTCGTATGTAACAATTATAAGCATGTTATGAATGAAAACAAACGTGTACAAAAGTTGACGCAGCTTATAGAACAAAAAAAAACAAAAACATGTTGTTTCCATTTTTACGGAATTAATTATCAAATTAAATAAAAAAAAAGAAAGATACAAGAAAAAACATTCATTCCTAAATAAAGCACGGCACACATTATAAAAAAATCAACTAGTTAAGACACTAAATGAAAGCAATAGAAATAAGTGTGGCTGACTACAGCTAACAAACGAAATAAAAAAACTACTAAGTTAAAAACTGCCTATATTAAATGGATTAGTATAAGCTATAGCTGGAAACCTCATTCGCAGAAGCACGCCTCCTACTGCTACCGCTTTGTCGAGTTGCAATCGGAGGGGTGTGTGTCAGCGAAATGGATGAACGTGCGTAAATGTTACAAAATGATTGATTATTCCCATACCATTCATTAATTAATGTTTAATTTGTAAAGTGCGATGTATTTATACATAGGTTTATATATATGCTAGTTGTATATAGTAGTTTGTATGTAATACATAGTTATATTTCCTAGTATCTGAGCAATGGTCAATTCAACCGTCACTCGTTAAATGTTAATCGCACTTGCAACCAACACGACCACCGGGCAGTCATTAATGAGGACCTACATGGTATGTTTCATTGTTTTCCAAAACTCGTAAACGATATTTTTATTTAAAGTTTTTGTTCCAAGAAACCTTCTCTTCCGTTTGAAACTTTGCGTGGAAACAGTACTTTTCCGATAATAAGTAAGAGTCTTGAAAATATATATTGCTCAGAACTATCTACATATTACATTTCATAAGAGTCGCTTCAGCGGCTCCGTTGAGAAAGCGTGACAGACGGA
>DWEJ01001692.1:0-12576 GCA_018245835.1 Mysoria sejanus stolli | reverse complement strand
TTTGTTACCGAAACAAAACTTGACATAACTTTTGTTTATTCTAAGGTGTAAATGTCAAAAGTTAAATAAACTTTTTTAATTGGTAAATAGAAATAACCAAATAAAATTCGTAACCGAAAATATGCGTTATAATTTGAAATAAAGATTTATTAATTGGATGATATAAACAACATACATATAGGGAAATATTCTAGAACAAAACTTGAAAATTTTGGAAAGCGAAATTTTTCAAAAGATGAAACGAACACGATTGTAAGGACAATTTCAATTAGTTTTGAACGTTACGAAACCATGCATTCATTATTTCATTTGGGTCCTTCGCTGTTTTGGTCGTTTTTTATTCCATTAACAGGTAGTACGACCGATCACACTTGGCGTCTTTGTGCACTGGTAGGGTTTCTCAAACATTTTGGACACAAATAAAATCCCCAATATCTTATTACATTAACTTAAAAGGAAATATTTTTACGAGTACAGTAATATAATAATAATATTGAATGATATTTATAATATTAAATGTTATTAAAATTGTAGTACTGTAACTTTAGAATCGAAACAATGAGTTGATGCGTTATAGATAGAAAATTGCTTGCACTTTTCTATATTATTTAGAATGATTTAAGAGTGAGCGAGACAACATATACAATAGTCGCGGGATTTAGGAAAGCGTTACAGCCAGTATTACACAATTATTAACACAGCTTTGTAAATAAAATAATAATTAGGTTATAACTGTGTCTAATAAAATTTGAGTTATTGTTTCAATATTTTCCCCGCCTCTTTAATGTGTGTACGTTTATAATGTCGCCAAGGCAACAAAATGGGGGTTGATATGTATATAAAATATTTGATAGAACAATTACCGGTTCAATGTTTTGATGAAATTTCTGCTATTAGATATTGAAATATTTCTCACGGTTTTTTAAATTCTATACTAGAATACGTTTTGAAGATCTAAGAAGTGATAAAATACATTTAGTTATGTAAATTAAACGAAAAGATGCTAGATATAAATACACTGGCAGTTTAACAAACTCTGACTGATGAGCACAAAAAATAACTCAAAAGGTCGCTTCTTCGGTAGTGAACAGAATATTGTTCTGTCTTACTTCTCTTTCACCCCCGTATTGTGTAAACGAGACGGCTAATCAATTCCCACCGCCTACGGGACGCATCCCACCCGCTGGCCCGAATGATCTTATTTCAATTAATAATATTACAATGCAACACCATGTTGAATTATTATTACGGAACAATAAAACTCATTTCAAGGTAATCAATAGTAATAAGAATCGGGTTCAAACAGATAACATATTAAATTATAATCGACGTTTACTTTACTTCGAATTATAAAGTCGAAGAAACGGGAAGTATAAAAATGTAATAATTTTAATATTGGCTAAGGATTTAAAAATTTTTAGGTGCTATGAGTAATTGAAAATGATGTCGTATTTCACAATGATTCACTTATCTATATAAGAATTTGTGTGATACATTAAAAAAGCTGTGAAAAATGAAGATATGGACTGTGAATATCAAAATTGTTAAGTCCTATGGAAACACCTATTTTGCCCGCTATACAGAAGTATTTCCGTTTGTGTAATCTTGTTAGCAGGGAATCATGCATGGGAATAGGAAAACCAGGAGAAAGGAAAAAGGAGAAGACGGTTTAACATTTTTAATATAAGCCCTATTAAAGTAGCCCTATTTTCGATTGAGAGTGAACATTCGATAATATGTCAATTTATAACATTTTCATATTTTTAACGCTTTCAAAATAAAAAAGACACTATTTTTACTGCCAATCAACAATATAATATACTTAATTAAAATCAAATATTGTATATTAAGTATAAGTATAGTAAATATTGTGTATATAAATATATAAGTATAATAAATATATAAGTGTATAAATATTAAGTATAATAAATATTGTATATTATGTATAATAAATAAGTATAATAAATATTATATTAAGTATAATAAATATTGTGTTATAAAAAATAAGTTAGTGAAAGTTAGTGTGTAAAAAAACACGAATTGAAAAAAAAACAGTTATGTCACTTTTCATTGATAAAACGAGAACGACCAATCACAGAGCAATTTGCCGCGACATGTCCAAAAGATGGCGGTCGTATACAAATAAATTAAAAAAATAGATTGAGCAACACAGTTAATAGCTTTGCTTAACAATCGAGCCAAAAAAGCCTACATGACGAAATACTCACACCCCGAGTGATAAATTACTTGCATCGGCCAATTTGCATAATTTTAAAATTATAAACATGGCTGAAAAGTATTCGTGTGCCCAAAAAGTTCTTTTATTTTTGAAGACAATTTTAAAGCCGGCCAGTGCACAATTTAGGATATGGATTGTTTCGTTATTTAACAAAAGTATTTCTTCATAATAATAATATATTATTATGAAGAAAGTTAATGTTAAAGTTAATAGTGCATGTTAAGTTTAAGAAATGAAATAAAATGTTTGCAGTCGCTTCATATTATGAAGTTCACATATATTATTATCATAAGAAATGAGAACCAGAGAAAAATTTCATTTTATCCCATAAACATACCAGGATTTCATCAATTCATCGAACACGTTAATGTAAAAGCCTCATAATTAAATTACCGCATTCAGTTGCGACTGCAATTTCCAAAATCAACAATAGTAAAAAAGACCTCTACCTATTACCAATGACAATACAATATCTCACTGAGACCGGAACCCAACAATTTAGAAACACAACGATCCACTTGACTTAAACCCAACCCGTCTCAAGTACAACGTATTAAGTAACGCGATGATCCCATGGAAAGATCAATCAATGACTATTCAGTACTTGCTGTCATATTAACGTTTTGCTATAAACGTTTATTGGTCACGACAATCACTTTCACTTCGATTCTTATTCCGATTGTACTCAGTACTTAATTGGACGGTTACTTAATGCATTTGGATATGGAGCTTTTGAAATCAGCATTAAATAACTTTTCGTACTCTTTCTATAATCACCATCAGCCAAACCAGTACTAGAGATTTTGTCCAAAGTACACATGCTGGTCAAGCGGGTTGCTTCTCGAACTAATCAAGATGCCGGTCGCGTTATACTGCGAGCTGCAAAATTCCACAGTGTATTTCTATTTATCTATTTTGTTCCTCTAAATTTTGAAAATGCACCTACTTGAGGTCATATTTTTCTTTCAAATATTATAGATTGTAGAATCAAGACATTATATTATTCTGTCATTTTTAGTTTTATTTACTTACATGGAATACAAAAAGGACGAAAACAACATGAAGTTCTGATTAACTTATAATAAAAATAAAAATAATATTAAAATAAATTAGTTATTGCCTATTGTACATGATCACATTATATTTATCATAAATTGTAGGTACATCAGTAATAATAAAACTAAATAAAACTCCCAAATAAACGTCGATCCGCAGACAAAATAAAAACTGATCGCTTCATAAAACAACTTATCGAAGTCCCACAAAAAAACCCGGGATACAAAAACGTACACACCTGCTACATTATATGTTCCCGTACCCGAATGTGAACCCTCGCATGAGGATCTCGAACAAAAAACACCGGCCATTCTTTGCCCAACCGTTATTCCAGCTGACAAATTAGCATAAAGTCAATGTCAAAATGATTAGTTCAATTTGTCTGACCAACACTATCTGCACCGCCGTATTATGTGATTGTGCTTGATGATTTTGCAACTGTCTAGTCTAAATAAAACGGTGTTGGATGACCTCAATTGTATTGCCATTTATTCGGATTACTCGTGGATACTTGTTGTAATGCTTATGTTGAGATTTGCATGTGTTGTGAAATTGCGAACAATGAATTTGATTGTTAATATGTATAAAAATTTTGAAATTGAAAGCAACTCCAATAACAAAACAAATGCTTGCAACGAAGCATCTGATTTCGTATTATGGAAAATTAGTTGTCCTTAACAGACAAAAAACACGAAGTGTACAAAAGCTTTACTAATTATAAATAATATTTGGTATAATAGGAATCATGATACCAAAAGATGTGCAAATTATTTAGTTTCATAGCTTTTTGATACGCTATGTAGAGACTGTATGGCATGAAAGATAACAGGTAAGCACTAAATTTGGAAGATTCAAAGTTAACTAATAACATTAAATTCTGTTTTTCAAATACAAGAAAGTTTCTGTCAACAGACGCAGATGTTAAAGCCAAAGTTCTGTTTCTGCTTCTTGACGCTTAGTTTGGGATCAGATGGCCGTGTGTGGATATGTCCTAAGATATTTAAAATATTTACTGTTTTTTCACCCAATTCTATGCTTGGATAGAATTTTATTATTCCTGTCAATTCCAAGAATGGCATTTCCAACATTTTCGTTTAGAATTCTACTACGGTAATATCCTCTGGAGCAACATTGAAGTTAACTTGTTAAGTAAACAGAACGGAATGTAAACAATAAATCTAATACAGCATGTGTTTCCTCCAGAACATATATATGTTCATGCAATGTACAGTAATCTTAGAAAACCATATGGAGAAGTAAAGGCAGAGTCAATATTTCGGAAACAAATTAGTATACCTGTACTATTTTAAGCGCGTTTGTTTGTATTTTCTTAGGCTCCACGATTTTAATGCATTGTCTTAGGACCATCTGTTGACTTGTCTGTTAGGGTTGAGTAATTTTAAAAAATCTGTTAGGGTTGATTATATTTTAAAATGTGGTTCTTACGACTTTTTATTACACTTATCTTTGCACTTTGTCTTTCGCTCAAAGTAAAGAATACATTGACTTCGCGAATGTAATAGGGTTTTATAAAATATTCAAAAAGGTCATAAAATTTTATTCGTTCTGTAAAAGTTGGAACATGTAAGTGACACATAAATATATTGTAATTAAGTCCCAAATGGAACAATAAACAACATCGCAAAGGATTGTAAAAAATTAGATGTTGAATAAAACTGCTGAATGAAAATGCTTTAAGTAAGCCATAGCAACTGTTCTTGAATCAACGCAGCCTTGGTATGTCCTTGTTTTTAATTTACGAGTCAATAAAATTATCAAGTTACAGTCATAAAGAGTGAAAAGTTAAAATAAACGTATGAAGTAGTGTCACATCGACAGTATATAAAATCTTCCTTCTTCCCTTAAAGGCGCTTCCTTTCCTAGGAAAGATCCAGGAAAGATCGAGAATTTAATTTTATATAAACAAATGTGTTGATAATTTGGTTGAAATAATTGTCTTCTGCCTTGTACCGTGTTATCCGTGTCGGGGTCAAGTAAGAATATATTCCACAACCCTGTGCATAGCTACAAGGTGTCGTAAGAGGCTACGAAGCCCGGCGCAGGCAGATCGCGGTATGGCGCGGTTCGCCTAAAAAAAAACGTAGGCGTGAAGACGCCTGTAATCCCCGAAGAGGTACGCAGAGGAATGCAGTCTGCGTAGGTCTGCCTAGGCACAACTAAATACCCTGGCCTGCTAGAATCTGTGCTATGCGATCCCCAACACGTGTCTAGCATGGAGATTATGGGAATTGTCCTTCAGGGTAGACCTATATACAGCACTGCACCACAATAGGCCGAATTTGATAATGATGTGTTGTATTGACAATATTAGAACCGTAGAATGTTTTTGGTATTTAGGTATTACCCAAGACTAGGTTTTTTTTTCACTTTTAAGATCACTTAAATCTGCTATGTGGCACATGAAATTTGTTTATTATTCCATTTAGTTTTTCATTTCTATTGACTCTGCTGCGTTATCTATTATGATCTGGCTTTTACATACATTATTCTTGTCTATAATTTCTATAAATGTTGGAGGAGGAGTTCTATAAATTGTGTTCAAAATTTAATTGGCATTGGTGTGTGATCTGCAACGGAAATTGCACCCATGCGTATTTGCACCCTACCCGCATTTTCGCAGGGTCAATGTTTCTTATACCCTTATGACCTTAAGCCAGTAGGCCATGTTTCATCTGGTTTACAACTTTGTTTCAAAATCGTTTCCAAGCAGTGCACTGTATTACCATTATACGAAGATAGTTTCATGGAGGTTTACAATACGTATTACTCAAGTTGTAGTTTAGTTGAGTCAAAGAACAGCTTTGTCAGTTATGAAAAATGTTTCCTAAATTAATTGTTTAATGGTGACATCATCCGCTTTTCGTTGTGCCACAAAATAAAAATGTTCCGCCTTCCTAATTTTATGCTTCCGGTAACACGATAAGCATCCGTTTTTTAAACAATGCCGTCTGCTGTCAAATTGCTCTTGTAGTTCCTAAGTGTCACTTTATTGTGCTCATCAAGTTCGACAAGATCTTAAAAGAAAACTTATAGAGCTTAAACAGTTTTTATTGTATTCAGTTGATCAGTAGACCGCCCAAGAATATCACGCTTTAATACACAAAATATATTTTCTATGGATTATGAAGGATTATAACAATTTTACACGGTTTTTGATCCTAAAGATCGGATTTACCACAGCTATCCAGGTAATTCACTTAAAATACGCCCGATAAAAGTAACAGGACACAAGATTTATCTTAAGCCTACGTGAAAGTAGGGTTCCATAGAGTTCTATATATTAACCGTTGAAAAACAAACTGGCATCATTGAGAATCTAAAAGTATTGAATGGACGTGAATTAGCTATGACTGAATCTAGACAAAGCAAGTGGAAAAGAAAATAACGGACGGCGAACGGTAATAAACTTGTCTGTAGGAAAAATCATATTATGTAGCTCTACAGTACATATACAGAGCCACTAAATATCGGAATTTAATTCCTGTGGTGAGAAAATAAATATAAAAATTTAATGTAAGCATAAGAATGAATACCTCAGCAATTTGGTGATTAACGGTCGTCTCTAACAAGAAGCCAAACAAAGAAATAATAGCTAAGCCGCTGATCTAAACATTATTATGAAAACAAGTAACAAAGAAACCTTTAAGATCATACTAAAGTCCTGCATCAACTAATAACCGGAAATCATTGATATAAAGCCTAGCAGAGAACAAGTTACTACGTGTTTCTTTTTAAAATAGACCAGCCTTTGATTGATAAGGCGATATCGCCTCAACTCTAGTTGCACCTAACAATGGAAACTTCTTTAAAAGGCTTTACAACATGACATGACTCTGTAAGCAGACGTGATAAATATCTCTTGATAAATGTACGCATGATTATAGTTATAATGTAAATAATTATTGAAACAAAAAAACATTAAAATGTGTATGAAAAAATCTATTCGTTTATAATATCACGCATCACAGTTTTCACATTTATATTGGAGAAACATACAGCAATTGTAATATAAAACGTTAGCTTGAACAACAAAAAACGATAGAGCACGAAGCAATTTTCAAAAGAAATATCGGTAGAGTATATAATGATATTGACACACATACTGGCGGGAAGTCTGTACTCGAGACGTTCGTATTCGTTGTAGATGGCAGATAAAAAATATTTGAACACCGGCTGACGCTCGGACGACCCAAAGAACTCGAAGTCGGTCGGCGGACTATTCAAATAGACGAGTACATTTATTTCGTATAAAGTTTCACTTTATTAAATAAAACCCACTTTATCATGGGAAGCCCAATCAAAGCCATTACCTTTATCAAATCAAAAGTCTTTTTGTAAAGTTATTATCAATATGTCCTCTTAAACGTCGCTGAGCTCGGTGAAAGCTTATTTGAGAGGTTTAACGGCGGGTAATGGCTTTACCGGACGCAATTTACTTAGCTTGGAAGTAACCGATGTTAAAATTATCAATGTTTTTACTGACCAAACGTGAGGTAAGAAGGAAGTTGAACAAAAACTAAGCCTATTAAAATCAAATGCTTTGAAATAATAATTTACTGAAACTAACACCCATGTACAAAACAGCGTAGTTTGAAGTTGGATTGGAGAACAATTTTTACTTGCAATCGTATAGGGTAACTTAAGAATATCATACGGAAACGTAAATACACTTTCGTACTAGTATACCAGCTGTTATGGTATGTACTTGTGCATAGAAACAAGCCAGTGTTGTAACGGTTATCGATATATATATTTATGCTTCCAATTAATACAACGTTACAAAGTTATCGAAACTTATAGTCAACAATAAATTAGACTTCGGCGTGTGGCAATCGTTAAATTAATTATATTGCCAATAAAAAGTAAGAACGATCTGTAAAAAATAACTGGTTTTAATTGGCCCTCCGAGGGTTATCAGCTCATGGTATTAATGTATGCAAAAACGATTTTGGTATGTCCAAAATGGTTTGCACAAATAGAACTACAGCGACGGTAGGAATTATATAAATATGCAACATTAATATTAAAAAACCTCACTATGCGTTAATTGCTGATTTAATGACATTATATTAGACGGTAGCCATCAATTTTCATTGAATAAATTAATAAAAAATAATCTTAGAAACATGTGCAACTTTATTGACAAATAAATAAATACAAGCCCTGGCAAAGAAAGAGAGGAATATTATTATTGGGTATTATTGGATATTTTAAGAAGAGGGAATCAAACAGTAAATCATTGTATTACCGATTTACTCGTTTTTTGTACAGTGCGATTTAAATTGCTTGAATATGTGTCGACTTATTGGCGTCTCTAGAAATAAGCTTCGAATTCTCTATATAATCTATCGGTTGAGTTATAAATGTACAAGAAATGCAGGATTTTTCCGTTGCTCGTGTCGAGCTTGATAATTTCTTATGCAGTTGAACGTAATTTATGTGTAAAACAAGATACCGTGCTTGCTATCAGTAATACTAATGCTCAGTATTACTTCGATATGGACGTGTTCAGTAAATACATCGTGAGGTGTGAGGTGTATTGAGAGCGTTACTAACATTACTGAGATTATTTTATAAAAGTAGCTACCTACTTTTATAAACTCGTTAAAATTTTTTCAACAGTTTAAAGCTAGGATTAAGAGGTAGGAAAGGTACAAAATGTGCAGGTGACGCGCCTTTCCATTATTTGTCTTGAGTCCTCAACTTTCGAGGTAAAAATGTCTTGTGTCAACACAATCCTTTATCTAGACGTTGAATAATGCACCATTAAATTTTGCCTCGCAACAGGTCGTGATTACCTTATACTACGTTTTCTATCGAAGGGCACACTTCCATGGCGTATCATACAAACTAGTAATAACCCCTACCCTTTCTAATCCTATTATCTAAACAGAGACAAATAGACAGACCGTTTACGTTTCAAAAATGAAAATTACGGACAATGACTACTTAAGAAGATATATTTTATTGTGAAGGATCTACACGTTAAGGATTTTAAGGTTAATACTTATAGCAAAAACATGTAATATGTATCAAACTGAATAGGTTAATCTACAATCAGTAATGAAAAATGCTGTCTTAATACAGTATGTTCCCTCGACGATCATTAATATTCTATTAGTACAAAATAAACATAATTGAAGAACTTACTTCCTTGACAGTATGATGTCGCGTGGGCTGAGTATCCAGCTTCAGTGGATCATCTGAGTCATTATGGTATAGAATTCGTTCTATCTCTTCATATTTATGAGTAAGCCAACCCCCACGTATGAGCCAAACGGACTATATTATCTAAAGCATTGCTGTTACATTTCAAATTCTGATGAAATAAGTGTAGTATAAATTTAGTTTGAATTTGTACAGACATATCGAAAATCTCAATTCTTGTTTACCTCGAGTAGTGTTTTATCAATAAATATAGAGTCATTTACGGTACTTTTACCTCATGTATACGTGCTTTTATAAATCTGGTTCACATATTTCTAATAAGCTGTACCAAAATCTACAATTATATTTAACCAGGTACTTTATCACTGAAATATTGCCATTAAATAAATAAGATACGCCTCGAAATAGATGTAAATATTTTCAAATTTATCAACTGAGCGATGTTTATGTCATTTGATCCTTGTGAACTTAACTGGACACTAATAACTCCGAGGGAGCACCTTATCAATACTTGCACATATATTTCTCGATATTCCTATCAGAGCGTCATAATAAATAAGTGCGACATGCATTAGCCAATCAAATTCTGTAGAGGCGCCGTTGAAATGCCACATCAAAACAACAACAATAAAACTTATAACAGTAATAAAACATTACCTAGGAAGCTGAGGTTGAGTTTCTCGTCCACCGAGTCGTCATCGTTGAAGTACTCCAACTTTTTCGAATTCATTTTCAATGTTTAGAACATATCCTTTATCACATACACTGGTCTGTTGCACATAAATGTGATCACAAGCACGCACTAATAACGTTAGAACACGGATGGGAATGTCGCTGTCTTTTTTTTAATTTGAATTTTATTCGTTACAATATGGCGGCGCGCGCGCTGACGTCTGTAGCGCGGCGTGCCTCCGACGCGAGTGACGCCGCTGCGCTAACATGTGCGTTCACCGCACCGCACACGGCTAGCTTCGTGCCAGACCGACCTGCACGATAATCTGATTAAAATGCCCTTTGCTCATAGTGTTGTTGTTCTATTTCCTACACTCGCTGTGAATGAAATCGTAAACATGAAGCTGATATTCGTTCTGACCCCAAAGTTTAGTTGCGAAGTAAAACTTGATAACTTTGGAGCAAATAGCTACTTGACCCCCGCCCTACAGTTAAGATTACTTTGTTGTATGCATTAGTTTAGGTTCCTTTCCAGCTACTATTTAGAACGTTGGAAAGATCCGTTAAAAGCACATATTTATAAATTTTCTATACCTAATAAATTCGTAACAGTTAACTCAGTTGTTAGTTACTCTTAACGTCATTTGAAAATGCCCAATTAAGTGTGTCATTTTTTCTTAAATATAAAATTCCGTAGCATTGCCTTATGAAATAAACGGAAAAAAGAAACTCGTCTGTTACCCATTCTCTTCTGCAATTCTTCTAAAATAGAAGTATTATAAAGTTGCGAGAGTTCGAAATACATTGTCTAGAGTGAATCAGCAGGTGCGTAAGCAACGGTTTGTTTAAAAGTTGCAAGTCCCCTTTAGCTGGGCGCAAAGGCAATCGGAAAACAGGTTATGCATCATAAAAGCGCTTATAAATTTCACAGTATATTTTTAGCTCAGTGAGCATAGCTGCTTCTATCAATAACCTCCTTAATTGATAACAGGTAAACAGAACTGATTGTAACAAAAAAAAGAACTACTTGATAGATTCAATAAAATGAATTTGTTTAGCAGTGGACTAAGACTTTGATAAAAATGACAATAAAATGACGTTACACACGTATGTGTAACGTCATTTTATTATCACAAAAAAATACAACATGCTACAAAATCAGTGTTTAACAAAAATGCAAATTGTGAACAAAAAATAAATGAAAGCGCCGAACGCCATAATCCGGAAACCTTGACATAGAAGCCGACGTACTGTGAAGTGACTCAAGCATTTTTTTTATAAAATCGTACAAGAATCACGTTCTGTCTTGTCCTCGATTCGAGACATAAATGCAAATGCATTTAAAACCTCGTAAGCTACCAAAATTGCCAAATATGCCCGTTTCCGGTTTTAGGTAAAATTGCAGGAACGATATTTATTTTTTTCTTCGACGTCTTGTGATTAGGATTTTTGATTCTTTATTTTTGTTGCGGAGGAAAATGGATAAAATTAAAATGGATAAAAATTTTTTAGTACACATATTTGACATTTGTACTCGTTGCGTAAATTCTGTTAAATAAAAATATTTGGTATACTCGTAAGGTTGGTTACTGAGTAATAATATAAACAGTGATTGCAGCAAAGGCTATTTCGTGAACAATTCATATCCACACTTACTTGTTGTAAAAATATTAAAAAAATGAAGCGAAATGAATGAATGGCTTAGTCAAAGATACCCACGATACTTATGATTACCAAAATACATTCACAGCACACACGTTAGAAGTAATTTACATTTTAATAACCAATTCATGTTATCAAATCCCAAGAGTAATAAAACCTTCCAAATTAGGCCCACATTTTGAATACCCCACGCTTTACAATGCAAACGAACTTCAAAGCAATTCACACGAAGCGAAATACAAACGAGTGCGTACAAAAGGGTTGAACCCCACACAACGAACTGCATTGTTCCACCATTTCTAAAATACCATGCCATGTGTGAATATTTTTAGCAATGATAATCTAATTCTAATATCTACCCTTGCCTATGTGTCTGATAGATTTGTAATGTTCCATATAGCTGTTCAGAATATGATCCCAGAGAAGTATAGATCAATTTATAGTGTCAGTGATTATTTTATAGTATAGAGGAATTCATGAACAGTAAATGACTTTTTGGATAAAATATTGTTGACGTGTAATAATAATTTATCAATAAATCACTGTTGACTATTAACTTGATTGAATATTTCTATGCGTTTACAGATTTAAGATCTCAAATTTGAAGATTTTTGATTTCAAATTTGTACACGTTGCAAAAATTTCATATGTTCGCACTTGACAAAAAAATAACTGTTACGTATGGTTTTCTCTTCGTTTCACTTATTACATTTTTCCTTTTTTATTATTTTATATATCATTTTCTATATAAAGTATAT
>DWEJ01001691.1:0-12578 GCA_018245835.1 Mysoria sejanus stolli | reverse complement strand
ATTTCTGAAGTTCAAAATCTAAATATAATATATACGTGTTTATTTATCACCACGCTTATGTGGTACGTATATATACTGGTCAAAATTGTATACTTGAATCCCTGAATACAGAACAAAACGAGAAAATGTAACAAAATATAAAATATATTGAACACAGTTTCGGTTAAAAACAATAAGCTTTCATCAAGCGTACGTTCACAGAACTTAATTACGATTGTTTGTTACGAATAAACAAATACACAGGTTAATTTAGTGAATTGTCTGCGAATGGTGCGTAGAAAGCTTTTCAGCTTGGTGTTGGCAAAATACGAGTACGTAATGTGGCTGGTAATGTTTGGGTCAAACAGCTATACGAGTAGGTACAGCTATAGGTAGATAATGAAATAAGTAAGACATAGAAAATAAGTATTTTTTTGTATTATCAGTCCAAATTAATACCATGCACCTGAATGTATACCTCCATGTCGAAATACATATAAAATAAAAAAATTACGCTTAAACAAAATCTAAAAATTTACCTAGACATCCTGTTTCATTGTGACTGATTCGTTGGGGACTTACTTTTGAGTATCTCGATCTTAAAGCCTCAATAATTTTTTCTTATGTAACTTATTTTTGGAACACCATGCTCAATTTCAAGTCTTTCCTACATACCTATCATCACCAGGTCCTTTAAGGGGGTATCCCTATATCTCATGACCAGAATGCGAGTTACAGTATCACTGCCTAAAACGGTAAAAGGAAACTTCCGAGGGTCCGAACGGCTAGAGTGGGATTTCGATCCGTTCTGCTAGCGGTACAAAAAAACGATCACCCATTGTGCACCTGCTTTGTTTCTTTTACATCAAACGTAACATCACGCCTGTAAACCCCGTAGAGGTAGGCAACAGAGTGCAGTACACTCTCACGTTTACGAGTTACGTTTACGTCCCACTATGAAATGGGCGATTGACTCTATTGCCATACACCGGACAAACTTACATCAAATATCCTCAAATCATGATTAACGTGTTCTGTACACGTGAACATGATAATTTCTATTCATTGCCTTTAATATTTCTATTGAAATAGCAGTTGTTTCTGCAATTTAATATAAACGCGTAGCAAAGTGTGTCACGACGGAAACATCTGCTGGCACAGGTGACACAAGTTGCATTACCCGTCGTAATATCTAACAATGTACAAACGACACCTGTCTTGTAGAGTAAAAAATGAGTCATCGGGGATAAACAAATCTTTACTGTCACGTTGGAGTGGAGAGGTCAACTCTCGGAATATAATAATTTCATTAATTAGTTAGTGGGTTCATTAATGGATTCATACATAGATTAATAAATTGATTGATCATGTTAAGATTTAATTAGTCTATTGAATACCAATGTATAGAATAGTGATGGGAAAATTTAATGTTTACTGGGCTTGTAATTTGTAAGCTTGATTCAAATAGTAAAAGATATCGTATTTTATTACAAATTTGTCTGTTTGACCCAGGATAAAAACAAAATGGCCACGTGACATACTTCGAATATTCTGAAGACGAAGGAAGGATACTTTTTAACACTGTCGAACATGATTTATGGGTTTATTTAGTAAGATACAAAAATTAAAACTACGTAATTTTTGACAATTAATAATCATTCTAGTCTCAACATAAGTTTTCTCAATGAGTTTAAGCCTGTTTTGTGTCAAATCAAGTAAGCATTCTAATTCTCGTTAATTAAATTGAAATTGTTATAAAAGAAATATCAGAAGAGCATTTCTATTAGGAGCGCATCGAAAAATTCCTGATAAGAATAATATTACAAGAAAAGATTTCCAAAGTAGAAAAACTTGTCTATCGAGTTATATAACTACATTGCGAGAATTTTTCCCTACACATTTTTTTGTGGAATATTTCTCTTAACATTCTTCGTCGTTGTTCCTCCATTGTGAACAAGCAAAATTATGTCTTCCGTCAAACAGTACCTACGTAAAATGCCATTACTAAATATTAATATTACAATTGTTTTGATGCTTGTTCTAATATAGAAACAATATCGAATAACAACAGGTAAGGTAGGTATCATTTCATAGGTAAACCGATTGTAGCTAATTATATATAGATATGTATGTATTTTAACTACAGATACAAGGATTTAGAATGATGATAAATGCAAATTCCAATTTATCGTGTTTATTTCTCAATCATAAGACTTTATGAGAACCACTTTACTGTGTTATGAATTTTTCTTATCGGTCGTATTGGTTGCAAGCGAGACTGCGAAACGGGAGATCCTGGGTTCAAATTCCGAGTCTTGCACTATTGAATTTTTCTAATCAAGATTTCCTTGTAGTGGCTTGACGTCCGGATATGTGCCCAGTGTATCGCAATATGCCCACCAGCTATGTTATACTGGGACATAAACATAACTGCTGAAACGTAGGAGTGTACGACATTCCTCTGTTTACCTCTTCGGATATTACAGGCGTGATGTTACGTGGTCCTGAAGTATCTATATTCGATATAAATATAGTTGTAGTGTTTCTTGGTAATAATTGATGATTCAGTAAACCGAATATCGGCAAAAGTGAGAAAATAAATACCGTACTTAAATTGTACACACTTGTATGACAAATTCTAAGCGAAATTATGCCCTGTTCTCAGTTATACAGGCGTTATCAGACGTCATGGCGGTTGAATGTTATTAATTAAAATTTTATTGTGTAAGCAGGTGTTAATAAATATGGTGTCTTGAAATTCTCGGTATAAAATTATGTGATGACCATAAAAACCAACAAAAACTCACCCCTTTTTACAGCGCTGAGTAGGAGTGTGCCGTGGGCCCATAGCCATAATATCCGTGATGGCAACGTTGCCATTGTTTGCCTTTTTACTTCATCCTCTGGTGAAAGTACTTAGGTGGCTACTTTACTGCCGCGGAAAACATTTTAGGGCTGTCATCGGAGCAGTAGAATATCTGCGAATACAAAATGGTTGGAGTTAGTATCGGTTTTCTCTTAGGTTGATGTGAGAGGATTGTATTGTGGCTGATGTCCAAATCAAGTGATCTTTTTAGCTCTTTGCTGGTAGGCAAGAATTCCTATTAGAATTTCGCACAATCACAGAAGGTTGTAGAATTCTAATCTGTCGGCTATACCTGATCACCACGATAGCTGATCGTGATCAGCCATCGTGGTGAAAGGATTAGTCGCAATGTCCAGGATGCGCCGGGCAGTGTATGTTCATAACTAATTAGACATATTCGCCACTCGAGGAAGCTCCTTTTGTGCACCCCAGTTTGCTACTGAAATGAATATGAATTTTAAAGGTAAATGGAATTTTTAAGGAATATTATTAGGAAAACCTTAGTACTTCAAGAAAGAATTGGTTCCGATCTCTGTTCACATTACAAATATGTGTTCAGATATGTTCTTACAGGAAATTAGTTATGGTAACTTATGCAAGTCATAAATTGAAATGAATAGCTAATTATCGTCCATTAATGTCTTGCTCCATATATGTACAGTTCTGTATCTGTAAATCTTGTTTTACATTATTGTGTAATAATATAAGTTTAAAAATAATAAATTATTGTATCGCCATTCTTCACGTTTTTTTTGGAGTTTCGATAATTGGTTGCTGCTGCACTGTTGAGCAAAGGTCGCTACCGCAACTGTGGGAAGCTTGGCGCATTCTCCATCACACTTCCTATCTCCACTTTGGATTGAGGATGACTGATTGGTTTGCGGCTTAGGCTTTGAGGTTTATTATTTTAGGTGACTGAAGTAAGCTAACATAAGCTTGGCAATACAGAAATTTCTAAAAGAATAAATAGATAAATATTTTTTTCGGAGACGCAAAATGCGGAATATTACCATGTAAATCCTACGTGCCAGGAGGCAGAATCTGTATGAGATTATTCAGTGATCCTTCAATATTACGTATCAGCTTCAACAATTTCAAGAGCGGAGATTTTCTGCCATCTTTTTGTTAGGGCTGTTTCAGAAAGCAAGTGTCTTGTTTATGAGCAAATGGATATGCGTAATAGGGGTCAACCAAGTCTCGCTAAGATATTTTTGTTTCGTTATTTCTGTTTGAATACAGGATGTGATATTAGAAATTTAATAAGCTTATCACATAACTTATTTTATCGTGAAACGAGAACTCCGTCCTATAGTGAAATGGTATATTAAGTATTATGATGATGATTATGATTATAATGACAATGATGATAATGATGATGGTGATAACGATGATGACGGTGATTATAATAATGATAGTGATTATGATGATGATAATAGTAATTATGATAATGATGATGTTAATAATAATGGTAATAATGATGATAATAATGATGATATTGATTATGATAATGATTATGATAATGATGGTAGTAGTGATGATGGTAATGGTGATGATAATAATGTGAGTCAATGTCATTTTTAAACGTAAACGTAATCGTGAAATTAAGAACTTAGGTTTCCCAACATTTTGTCTGTACGGAATATTGTTAACTACAGTTTAAGATTTGAAGTAAATTCTAAAGATATGAGATGCCTTATAAAAATTGCAAATAATAAATAAAAATTATATAGATGCGCGTGTACACGGAATTCTCAAATACAGAACTCAATTGAATTGAAATGTAAAGAAGCCATCTAAAATCCATATGTCTGTGCCATAAGCTCCAAGATCATTGATTTCTCCATTCCACTGCGATGTTCCGGGCGGACGCTCCCGGCGCTATGTTGTAATCCATTGATTTTTAAGAGTATTGAGACGAATTTCGATACATATACTTCATATTTCCTTCAAATTATGCGACAATCATGAATAACGTTACATTTTACTGACTATTGAATAGCATTACCTTTTTTTTACTATCCAATGCTATATGCAATATATAGCATTACATTTTATTAACTGTCGAATAATATTTTTAAAAGATTTCATTATCATATTTATTTTTACTACGTAACTTCACGCTTGTAATCCCCGAAGAGGTTGGCAGATGAATTTATTACATTTCCATGTTTAACCAGTTATATTTACCACCCACCATTGAATAAGTGGTGAGCTTATTGCTATACACCGGGGACATTTTCGGCCTCCGAGCCACAACTAGATAATCTAAATTAGAAAAACCTAGTAGTCTCCACCAGGGTATTGAACCCGGGACCTTCCGATCGACAGTCGCACTTACAACCAACATAACCAACGAGGTAGTGGTATTCATTTTTTATTGATAAATGTTATTAAATTGCAGTCTTGATCGTGTACATGTGAGCATTTCGTAACTGTTTTCTAGCTTCTATTCCATCTATTCTCGATATAAGGTTTAAATTTTTGGAAATGTCCCCTATGAAATCGAATTCATCTGTAATTACAATTACAAATGAAATATAAAGAAACTGTAGAAAAAACTAGAAATTCCATAAATTCTATAATTCGTGCTATCTTTAATCCATATCGATGCTCCAAGTACCGCTCCAGCCGTTTCCAGAAGGCACCGAGACGAATCCACATTCAAAAGAACGGTAGGTAGTCATTTCTTGTATCAATTTCTCAAAAGAATATTGAAACATAAATAGATTGTACATTTCGATTTGAAAAATTGTAGTTTGTATTTTCCTGGTATTTCTATAGTCTTGATATTTCTTCTGATACATATTATTGAATGTTATGATAAATATAATTTTGAGCAACGCACCCGAAAGAGTTTGTTAGTAAATCCGAATGAATAAAACAAATTTAAAATAAGTAACTGCCCCGTTGGTCCTGTTGGTTGCAAACTGCCTCGTTGGTCGTGTTGGTTGCAAGTTCAGCTGCCTATCGGGAGGTCCCGGGTTCGATTCTCGGGTCGAGCACTACAAAAGAGTTTTTCTAATTTAGAAATTTTCTGGGAAATTTTCTACAAAATAAAAATTAAAATTCTAGTAGTGGTTCGAAATCTGGATATGTGTCCGATGCATGGCAATAGGCTCATCACCTATTCCATAGTGAGACGTAAACGTAACCGGTGAAACGTGGGAATGTTCTGCATTCCTCTGTCTACTTCTTCGGGAATTACAGGCGTGAAGATACGTTTAAAATAGGTAACATTGAAGCTTGTTCGTTAACTAAACTGTTTTGATCCTTTATGAAGTATAAATCATTTAACATTTTCCTTCATCAAATCAAAACTGCAATCTTATATCATAAGGTCTGGTAAACGGGATTGGTATATCAAAGAGACCCTCCTTTACTTAGCATATAAGTAAATTACATAAAACTCAATCCTTATACACTGGGAATATATATTTTAATTAACAATTTTCATTGGTTTCATATTAATAAATATTTATTATAATATAACGGTTGGAAAACTAGCGGAAATATTGTTGCCACTTAACTCATAAAGCCTTGGAATTTGTTGGAATTTTTAGATAAACTAAATGAAAATGCAAGGAATTTTGTAATGAAAGTTTGTGCAACAAGGCAGTATGTACTGGATTACTTCATTATTACTAAGAGGAAAGCAGATCGTGGATACTTGATGTAGTAGGGATACTAAACGCTAATTCAAATATGTTCATAAAAGGTTTGGCAAATAAGATATTTCTTATCATTTCACGTGTCGCTACTGGTATTTTTGGTAATTGAGATTTCATTACTTTCTGAATCATGTTATTATTTTTACTTAGCTCTAAGTGAAACTTATTCTCATGTTCAAATTTTTCTTTATAAAATGTCTATTTTTAGACAAAAGAAACAGCGTTAACGGAATATACTAATGTATACTTATAGATACTAGCTTCGCAGAGTATGTCTGTAACATAATTCATTCTAAGACGAGCCACGTGAAACGGAAAAATGGTTGATAATTAAACAATGATTAATAATTAAAAGAGGTTAACTAAGTTTCTAGTCTGGAAAATTTTCTAATAAATATTAAGTTATAAAATTATGTTGTGGAGCTTTGGTATACGGAAACCTAAAGTTTACCGCGAGGGATTAGATAATTGAATAGATTCTAGTTTATAGGTTAATCTGAAACCAAACTTGCTTGCCCCAAATCTATTTAAATTTACATAGTTAGACCCCACCTCTCCTTGGATATATTTTGAAGTTGTATATAAACATATTTCATTTCTATATTATTTAATTACACATAAATGTCAAGTAAATATAATTACATATTATTAAACGTTAAAAAATTATACATCTCGTATGATATCGACCCTTTTATCGTTCCACTGTTGGGTCTCCTCTCAGAATGAGAGGGTTATAGTCTGCCACGCTGGCCAAGTGTGGGTTGGCAGACTTCACACACTTTAGAAAACATTTCTTTTTTTTTTTGAGGACTCTAGGTGTGCAGGTTTCCCCACGATGTTTTCCTTCACCGTAATAGCAAGTGATATTTAAACTTAAAACGCACATTTTTAAGAGGTGCGCGCCAGGAATTTAAACCCGGTCTCGCGAAGTGAGAGGTCGAATTTCAAACCACTAGACTATCACTGCTGTTTTACTACGCCCATGAATACTTATTCATAATTTCAACCCCTAATTATCCCCCTTCGTTACTTTAAATCACAGATTTCCCGCGACCCTAAATCTTTGTTATATTTTAAAACCTATTTTGTCAAATTGAAACCAGGACTTCTAGTTACAACACTTGGTTATTGGCTCTACCATCTGCTAATTCCAAGTATAAAGACAGTGAAATTCAACATCCTGGTTATTTCCCAATCAATATTTTATTTGTCTAACTACAAAAACCTTCAAATAGATTTTTGTAACTTGGAAGTTAACTTAGATTTTCAAGTAGTAACTCTATTTCTAGTATTGGCTCAGAATGTGTATTTGTGTCCGATGTATAGCAATAGATTCACCGCATTTTCCATAGTGGGGCATAAATGTAACTGGAGAAACGTGGGAATGTATTACCATCCTCTGCCGACGTCTTCAGGAATTAAAGACATGATCTTACTAAAAACTAGTGCATAGTGTACACTGTACAGTGTTTGCAACAACAGATTAGTTACCGATGTGTCGCAAGCCTTACTTCATTTACAGACAACCAGAGTGATTCCTCGGGCTCGACGTCGTCTTCATTTTCTCAGAAATCTTCAGCAGTTGACAGTGACAAAATGTCAACACTACTTAATATGCATGTGTTTAGTGTATTATTCATTAACATCATGCATATTAAATAGTCGCTACAAATTATCGGAAACAGCTTCAGGCGATAACGGGCTTCGTCTTCGTCCTACGACGCTACAATACTGACAGTCTCGAGTTCAGTCTCGAGTCAATCGGTCACTTGCAATTCTTGTCTTGAGCCACGTTCTTTTCTTAGTCATCCTGTATTTGTAGTATAACTGAAATTATTTTACAAACTCACAAAATAGAAAATAACTAGAGATAAGACAGTTATTAATATACAAATACTTAATTCAGATTATAGATGTTCCCAAGGTAGCTTACAATTGAATTATGCTCTCAAATTACCCTAACGAAGCATTTCTGAAAAATTATTGAACTAATTTAAATTTTTACATGCATGCGAATCTTATCGGAGCTTTAGATTATACAAACTGACAGCGCTTCGACTCGACTGAGTTAAACTACATCTCAATAAGCACGGACAGCAAGACGCCTTATATCAAAGAAAGCACAACTAAAAGTGTCCCAATTCCCATAGTTGGTTCTCTTATAAACTTACAACAATTTTATTGTTCATAACACATGAGTGAGATGAGTCACAATCATTTCCAAGATAAACAACACGTTTTACACCTGTCTTCTCTGATCTCCACCAGATGGCGCTTTTGACTATCCATTTTCCTTACTCTATATTATTTTTGATTCTCGACAAAACCTACCAGACACGCAAATGGAAACAATTTTCGATGAGCGTAAATGTCGTCTCAGTTCTTGCATTGCTTTTCATTTGTTGAGCCTCCACCCGCTGTTCAGAAGTGTCATTGGAAAATGCCACGTCAAATCGTTTAACACAATGTAAACTGCCTGAGAGATACACATACAACATGACCATGAACAGTGAGGATTGGTGCTGACGCGTCTTTTTTCTTACACTACTGTTCATTTGTTGAGTCAATGTCTACATTAACTGTAATTTCGTATATTAACTGTTACGTTACTAGTCACGTTACTTGCTATAAAGCTATAAAGCTATAACAAGTGGGCTAATAAATTATGAAATCCAACCTTGATTTTCTTCTACTACCAAATCTCTATATCCCGGCAATCTTTCATCATCTTTATGAGTTGCAGGAGTTCATATCTGTCTCCTCTAAGCGACAATTTCTAACATGTGTTACAAGTGCTTACAAAATATGTACTCTTAGAATAACCAACTAACGGTACACAGTTTTTGACCTATAATTAATTAAGTCTCACATCTTAAGTAACTCTCCTTGTTGCATCTTCTTCCACTGACTGCGCTCATCCCTCATGACGCATAGACACGCGTAAATCTGCAGCCGTTTGATTGTGACACAATTTTAAATCTTCATATCACAATACAAATTACCCCAGAGATATGCGTGTGATAGGAGCTGGTGGCTGAAGGTTAGTGCTGACGCTTCTTTCTTCTAACACCGTTGTTTATTCGTTAAGCTCAGGTCTACGTGGACTATAATCCTGTATATTAACTGTAACGTTATTGTTCACGTCTACATATCTATGGGTAAAAGGTATACTAACATTTATGATCTCCAACTGTGATTTTCTTCTACAACCGTATCTCCATATATCTGTAAGTTTACTATCTTTATAAATTGCAAGAGTATGTACTCGTGTCTGAACAACTATTTAATGTGTGTTTCAAATGCCTACAACATATGAACTCTTAGAATAACCAATTATCGATGCACAGCTTTTGAACTGTAATTATTAATCTTTTAATTTTTAACTGTAATTAATAAAATTATATATTTTAGATTTTTTAGTAGAGGTTCGGAGTCTGGATATGTGCCCGATGCACGACCTATTCCATAGTGGAACGTAAACATAACCAGTGAAACGTGGGAGTGTTCTGCACTCCTCTGCCCACCTCTTCGGGGATTACAGGCGTGAAGTTACTTTATTTATTAATAATTATTTGCCTCTCACCATTCTCCTTATTGCGCCTTCTCCACTGACTGTTCCCACGTTCCATGACCAGTGACACGCGTAAATCTTGGAGCATTTGATGGTGATATACTATTTCAAATCTGTATATCTCAATACAAACTACCCCAGATATATGGGTGTGACATTAGCAGGTGGCTGAAGGTTGTTGCTGACGCTTCTTTCTTCTTACAACGGTGTTCATTTGTTGAGCCCACGTCTACGTCGACTATAATCACGTAAATTAACTGCAACATCCCTGGTCATGTTACAAGTTGTTACGTGACAATAGCCGCCGAGACAGCGGCGAAATTTTGTGCCCATTAAGATCCCTGTAAATACGAAAATATTAATTAGTTATTTGAAATAGTCATACTTGGGTGTATATTCTACAAGAATACACTAATTATTTAACTTATGTAACAAGATTATAATAATAAAAAAAATACATAAAAGCCGTAAAGACAGTAGGCAAACTTTGTGCCTGTATGTAATTTGAAAATAGATGCATTTCGTTGATATATTTGTACGTGATAATTACTACAACGATTTAACTATATTCATTCCAGATTTTATCCAGACAGAATAGATCAAACAAAATGACTTTGAACTACAAAAATGTTTCCCCGTTACGAACATATGCCGAGGAAATGAAATTTCACCGGCGCTGCATAAGTATAAATGGTAAATCAAATCATAGCAACTTTAGCTATGAATACTTTAACATTAATTTCTGGTAGCGGCGATAGGCTCAACCCCTATCAAATATTGTGACATAACTATATCTGTTGAAACGTGGAAATGTGCTACACTCTTGCGTTTTTCTCTTCAGGCATTACAGGCGCGATGTTACCTAACATGGCAACATTTCTGAAGGATATAATTACGTTATAATCATATGAAATAATTAACTAAAACATGATACATTTATTTATAAAATATACAAGTGTGTTCTTAAAACATACCCTAAACAAAGTTGCATACATTTTGTACTGAACTACATTTCTTCACACTTGTTAAGTCGTTCCACTATTGTCAAGCCTTCCTGCACGCTGACCGACGTCATCTATACACAACTGTACAGACATTCTATAGTGATATAAAATTGTTATATCACAAATAAAATGTCCTAAGTACTTGCGCCTAATAAAAGTGAATTCTTTGAGGTTGTTGCTGGCTCTTCGCTCTTCTTATATTGGTCTTCATTTGTGGAGTCTGTGTCTAGGTCGACCATGGTCACTTTATTTACTGTTACGATAATTGTGACGTTGCCAGCAAACGAGTGACCATGGCCGCCGGGACAAGGGCGAGATTTTCTATTAGCTGAATATAAATTTTTCATTAATGCCATCTTTAAATAAGTATTTGTGCACAATAAATATACTGAATGGTTCTATAAGAAAACTGCATTTGAAGACATTACATAACAACTGGAATTAGTTACTGTTTGAATCAAAACCAGATGAAGCGTTAATTGTATCAAGAACCATGTTAAAAGATAAAATGAAGATTCCATAAAAATCTATTTATCACTATGGAATAGGTGGTGAACCTATTGCCATGCATCGGGCACATATCCAGACTCCGAACCACTACTTGAATTTTAATTTAGATTTTTTAACAAATTTTCTATAAAAACTTCTAAATCAGAAAAATTCTTTTGTAGTGTTCCACCCGGGAATCGAACCCGGGACCTCCCGATCGGCAGTTGCACTTGCAACCAACACGACCAAGGAGGCAGTCAAACATTTGAGAAACCATGTGTGAAACTATGTAAATATAAGGTAAGTAATAATTTTATCGAACAGAAAACTTACATTTAACACGAGTCGCATACATATAGTCAAAGAAACTAACATGTATCGCATAGAGAATATTCCTGCAGCCCCGAGAATCTGAGCCTATTCAATTTCAAACAACGCTGGAGTCAATCACAATTTACTAAACTGAGTTTCAAAGTGAAAATCAAAGCCAATCGAGCCCGTATCCGGTCGTATGACTTCAATTCTTGAGGTTGGGCGCTACTTTTTCTTATTTATATTTAGGGTATGCGCCTGATGTTTGGCAATAAGCTCACCACCTATTCCATAGTAACGTAAACGCAACTGGTAAAACATGGGAGTGCACTACACTCCTCTGCCTGCGATGGGATGGGATGGGTTAGTCGTTCTATCTGCGCCTGTTGCGGCACCAGGGAAGGGAATACGGGCCTCGAGGTTCTCCTCCTTACGCCGCGCCGACTACGCCACAAACCTCCCGAGTGGTAGCACTCGCAGGTCGCGCCTCAGCACGTTGTTGGGGACGTATCGACCCGCCCCGGTAATGACTCGGAGCGTGATGTTCTGCTGAGCCTGCAGACGCTTACGGTTCGTCCTGGAAGCCATTACGAGCCACGCCGGCGCCGCATACGTCAGCCTAGATCGGATGTAGGCGTATTACACCCTTAGTTTAGTCCGGACAGGTAACCGGGACGTCAACACCGGTC